>ML796601.1:409624-421555 GCA_009831015.1 Picea engelmannii
GATTAATAATTTTTTTACTAAATATATCTGTAAATTTATAAATTAATGGTATAAGAAGTGTTATAAAGTATTTATTAATGTTTAGATTTCTAGAGGGCGTAGTTCCACAAGTCATAGTTCCAGAGGGCGTAGTTCCAGAGGTCGTAGTTCCAAAGGGAGTAGTTCCAGAGGGAATAGTTCCAAAGGGAGTAGTTCCAGAGGGAATAGTTCCATAGGTCATAGTTAGAGAGGCATAGTTCCACAGGTCATAGTACTAGAGGGTGTAGTTCCAGAGGTCATAGTTCTAGAGGGTGTAGTTCCACAGGTCACAATTCCATAGGTCATAGTTCCAGAGGGCATAGTTCCAGAGGTCATAGTTCCAGAGGTTGTAGTTCCAAAGGTCATAGTTCCAAAGGGCATAGTTCCATAGGTCATAGTTCCACAGGTCACAATTCCATAGGTCATAGTTCTAAAGGACCTAGTTCTAGATGGCGTAGTTCCACAGGTCATAGTTCAAGAGGGTGTAGTTCCAGAGGGCGTAGTTCCACAGGTATATATACCTAGTATATATACTTAATATAGTGTATATACCAATATATATACTAGGTACCTAACCTGCAACAACCTTTTGAGATTGAGACATATGCTTCAGACTATGTTGTGGGCACAATTCTCTCTCAGCACGTACATCATATGGCCTATCATAGTGAGACACAATCAGATACTGTCCATAAGTACCCCACTTATGACAAAGAAATGTACTCCATTGTACAATCTTGTCGCTAGTGGAGTTCACATTCTGTTTGAACTACACCCTTTGGAACTATGACCTATGGAACTACGTCCTCTCGAACTACACTTCTGGAACTATCATCTCTGGAACTACGCCCTCTGGAACTATGACCTCTGGAACTACGACCTCTGGAACTATGACGCATGGAACTATTCCCTCTAGAACTAGGCTCTCTAGAACTATGACCTGTGGAACTATGACCCGTGGAACTAAGCCCTCTGGAACTATGACCTGTGGAACTACGCCCTCTAGAACTATGACCTGTGGAACTACACCCTCTGGAACTATGACCTGTGGAATTATGACCTGTGGAACTATGACCTATGGAACTACGCCCTCTGGAAATATGACCTCTGGAACTACACCCTCTGGAACTACGCCCTTTGGAACTATGACCTGTGGAACTACGCCCTCTGGAACTACGCCTCTGTAACTATGACCTCTGGAACTACGCCATGTGGAACTACGCCCTTTGGAACTATGACCTCTAGAACTACACCCTCTGGAACTATGACCTGTGGAACTACACCATCTAGAACTAGGCCCTCTGGAACTATGACCTGTATATGTGCATTACATATATGTTCTTTGATATCACAACCATTACATACACATACCCATACATAACGCTTATTTTTTGGGGTGCTTGATACCTCATCGAAAACGTCTAGTTGAGGAGTTCACATTCCGTTTGACCAAGAATCTACTTAGTGGTAGATGCTAGGTGTCGTTAAGCAAAAAATACATCATTTAGGGCCTCAAAACAGCCCAAGAAGTTTGGGACCCAAAAAACCATAGAAACACTGCTAAGATGTGGAACCATTCTCAATTAATTCTGTAAAACTAAGATAGTGAGGTCATCAATAAAACTAAAACTAAGATAGTAAGGTTGTTAAGAATGGAATAATTAAAAATATTAAATTAATAAGAAGGTATTAATAATGATAAAGCATTAAAGTAAATTAAATTAGAAGAATAAAGAAACTACGCCCTATGGAACTACGACCTCTAGAACTATGCCCTCTAGAACTACGACCTCTAGAACTATGACCTTTGGAACTACACCCTCTAGAACTATGACCTTTGGAACTATGACCTGTGGAAATGTGACTTGTGGAGCTGTGACCTCTGGAACTACACCCTCTGGAACTATGACCTCTTGAAATATGTCCTCTCGAACTATGACCTTTGGAACTATGACCTGTGGAACTATGACCTGTGGAACTATGCCCTCTGGAACTATGACCTGTGGAACTATGCCCTCTAGAACTATGACCTCTAGAACTGTGACATGTGGAACTAGTTCCAGAGGGCGTAGTTCCACAGGTCATAGTTCCAGAGGTCATAGTTCCATAGGGCATAGTTCCATAGGTCATAGTTCCACATGTCATATTTCCATAGGTCATAGTTCCAAAGGTCATAGTTTGAGAGGTCATAGTTCTAGAGGGTGTAATTCCAGAGGTCATACTTCTAGAGGGCGTAGTTCCATAGGTCAAAGTTCCAGAGGTCATAGTTCCAAAGGGTGTAGTTCAAGAGGTCATAGTTCCAGAGGGGGTAGTTCCAGAGGTCATTGTTCCATAGGTCGCAGTTCCATAGGTCATAGTTCTAGAGGGCGTAGTTCGAGAGGTCATAGTTCCAGAGGGCGTAGTTCCAGAGGTCATAGTTCCAGAGGGTGTAGTTCCAGAGGTCATAGTTCCAGAGATCATAGTTCTAGAGGGCGTAGTTCCACAAGTCATAGTTCCACAGGTCCTAATTCCATAGGTCGTAGTTCCATAGGTCATAGTTCCACAGGTCACGGTTCCACAAGTCATAGTTCCATAGGTCATAGTTCCAAAGGTCATATT
The DNA here is from genome assembly GCA_009831015.1 of Picea engelmannii. NCBI lineage: Eukaryota > Viridiplantae > Streptophyta > Pinopsida > Pinales > Pinaceae > Picea > Picea engelmannii. The sequence goes on from ML796601.1 coordinate 412,241, forward strand.
TCTAGAGGGTGTAGACGTTCCAGAGGTCATAGTTCCATAGGTCATAGTTCCAGAGGTCATAGTTCTAGAGGGCGTAGACGTTACGGAAACCAAAATGCGCATATACGGAAGCTCTATATATGGAAGAGAGCTTTCGTATATGCGCATTATGGCTTCTGTAAATGGGCATATACGGAAGCTCTCTTCCATATATAGAGCTTTCGTACGTGCGCATTTTGGCTTCCTTAAATGCGCATATATGGAAGCCAAAATGCGCATATACGAAATCTCTCTTCCGTATATGCGCATTTTGGCTTTTGTATATGCACATTTACGGAAGCCAAAATGCGCACATACAAAAGCTCTATAACAAACAAGGGATGTCTTGTTTGATGCAGACCTCTTAGTCTTCTTCTCCTTCTTGCTCTAGACGATTGGATTGTCACTTCCTCTAAGTGTTAAAGCAGGCTGAGTATTTGAACTTTCTTCATCACTGTTCTTTTGCAATCCGCCACAAGAAGGCTGAGAAGGTAGTGGGTTTCCACCTTCACATACTACTGCTCTATATTCGCATGAGTAAGCCAACTTGTCATGTCTTTCACCTTCACAAAGTGGTCTTCATGGTCATGATATTTTTCCCTATTCCATCGAAACTTAGGCCTTCACAATTGACCCTTTGTTTAGTTACAATGGGGCTTAAAATGCATTGTCTTCTCTTGCGCATATACAGAAGGAAAAATGTACATATACAAAAGGAAAAAATGCGCATATACGGAAGCCAAAATGCGCATTTACGGAAAAAAAAAATGCGCATATATGGAAGAGAGCTTCTGTATATGCACATTTTTCCTTCAGTATATGCGCATTTTGACTTCCGTAAATGTGCATTTACGGAAGCCAAAATGCGCATATACGGAAGGAAAAATGTGCATATACAGAAGAGAGCTTATGTATATGCGCATTTATGGAAGGAAAAAATGCTCATTTACGGAAAACAAAAATGCGCATTTATGGAAGCTCTCTTCCATATATGTACATTTTTCCTTCCATATATGTGCATTTATGGAAGCCAAAATGCGCATATACAGAAGCTCTCTTCTGTATATAGAGCTTCCGTATATGCGCATTTTGGCTTCCGTATATGCACATTTACGGAAGCCGAAATGCGCATATACGGAAGATAGAATGCACATATACAGAAGATAGCTTCCGTATATGCGCATTTTGGCTTCCGTAAATGCGCATATACAGAAGCCAAAATGTGCATATATGAAATCTCTCTTCCATATATGTGCATTTTGACTTCCATATATGCGCATTTATGGAAGGAAAAAATGCGCATATATGGAAGCAAAAATGCGAATATACAGAAGAGAGATTTTGTATATGTGCATTTTGGCTTTTGTATATGCACATTTACAGAAGCCAAAATGCGCATATACGGAATCTCTATATACAGAAGAGATCTTTCGTATATGTGTATTATGGCTTCCCTAAATGAGCATATACGGAAGACAAAATGCGCATATACGGAAGAGAGCTTTCGTATATGCGCATTTACGGAAGGAAAAAATGCACATATACGGAAGCCAAAATGCGTATTTACAGAAGCCAAAATGCGCATATACGAAAGAGAGCTTCTGTATATGCAGATTTTGGCTTCCGTAAATCTCTCTTCCGTATATGCGCATTTTGGCTTCCATAAATGCGCATTTACGGAAGCCAAAATGTGAATATACGGAAGGACAAATGTGCATATACGAAATCTCTCTTCCATATATAGAGCTTTTGTATATGTGCATTTATGAAAGCCAAAATGCGCATATACGAAAGATAGAATGCGCATATACAGAAGATAGCTTCTGTAAATGCACATTTTGGCTTCCGTACATGCACATTGTTTCCTTCCGTAAATGTGCATATACGAAAGCTCTCTTCCGTATATGCGCATTTTGTCTTCCGTATATGTGCATTTATAGAAGCCATAATGTGCATATACAGAAGATCTCTTCTGTATATAGAGCTTCCGTATATGCGCATTTTGGCTTCCGTATATGTGCATTTTTTCCTTCCGTAAATGCACATATATGGAAGCCAAAATGCACATATACAGAAGAGAGCTTTCATATATACGCATTTTGGCTTCCGTATATACGCATTTACGGATGCCAAAATGCGCATATGGAAGATCTCTTCCATATATAGAGCTTCCATAGGTCATAGTTTCAGAGGGCCTAGTTCTAGAGGGCGTAGTTCCACAGGTCATAGATCAAGAAGGCATAGTTCTAGAGGTCATAGTTTTGAAGGGCATAGTTCCAGAGGCGTAGTTCCAAAGGGCATAGTTCCAGAGGTCATAGTTCCAAAGGGTGTAGTTCCAGACGTCATAGTTCCATGGGCGTAGTTCAAGAGGGCGTAGTTCCAGAGGGTGTAGTTCCATAGGTCATAGTTCCACATGTCATAGTTCCAGAGGGCGTAGTTCCACGGGTCATAGTTCCAAAGGGCGTAGTTCCAGAGGGTGTAGTTCCAGAGGTCATAGTTCCGAAGGTCGTAGTTCCAGAGGTGTAGTTCCAGAGGTCATAGTTCCAAAGGGCGTAGTTCCAAATGATGTAGTTCCACAGATCATAGTTCCAAAGGGCGTAGTTCTAGAGGGTGTAGTTCTAGAAGGCGTAGTTCCACAGGTCATAGTTCTAGAGGGCGTAGTTCCACAGGTCATAGTTCCAGAGCCTGTAGTTCCATAGGTCATAGTTCCAAAGGGCGTAGTTCCAGAGGTCATATCTCCAGAGGGCTTAGTTCCATGGGTCATAGCTCCAGAGGTCATAGTTCTAGAGGCGTAGTTCCAGAGGGCGTAGTTCCAGAGGGCATAGTTCCAGAGGTCATAGTTCCAGAGGCGTAGTTTCAGAGGGTGTAGTTTCAGAGGTCATAGTTCCAGAGGCGTAGTTCCAGAGGGCGTAGTTCCGCAAGTCATAGTTCCCAAGGGTGTAGTTCTAGAGGGCGTAGTTCCACAGGTCATAGTTCCAGAGGGCATAGTTCCAGAGGGTGTAGTTCCAGAGGTCATAGTTCCAGAGGGCATAGTTTCGCAGGTCATAGTTCCAAAGGGCGTAGTTCCTGAGGGCGTAGTTCCAGAGGTCATAGCTCTAGAGGGCTTAGTTCCATAGGTCATAGTTCCAGAGGTCATAGTTCCAGAGGCGTAGTTCCAGAGGGCGTAGTTCCAGAGGTCATAGTTCCAAAGGGCTTAGTTCCAGAGGGCGTAGTTCCAGAGGTCATAGTTTCGGAGGCGTAGTTCCAGAGGGCGTAGTTCCATAGGGTGTAGTTCCAAAGGGCGTAGTTCCACAGGTCACAATTCCACAAGTCATAGTTCCAGAGGTCATAGTTCCAGAGGCGTAGTTCCATAGGGCGTCATTCTAGAGGGCGTAGTTCCACAGGTCATAATTCCAGAGGGCGTAGTTCCAGAGATCATAGTTCCAAAGGCGTAGTTCTAGAGGGCGTAGTTCCAGAGGTCATAGTTCTAGAGGGCGTAGTTCCAGAGGGCGTAGTTCCAGAGGTCATAGTTCCAGAGGCGTAGTTCCAGAGGGCGTAGTTCCACAGGTCATAGTTCCATAGGGCGTAGTTCCATAGGTCATAGTTCCAGCGGCATACTTCCAGAGGGCGTAGTTCCACAGGTCATAGTTCCAAAGGGCGTAGTTCCACAGGTCATAGTTCCAGGGGCGTACTTCCAGAGGGCGTACTTCCATAGGTCATAGTTCGAGAGGGTGTAGTTCCACATGTCATAGTTCCAGAGGGCGTAGTTCCAGAGGGCGTTGTTCCAGAGGGCGTAGTTCCACAGGTCATAGTTCAAGTGGGCGTAGCTCCACAGGTCATAGTTCTAGATGGCGTAGTTCCAGAGGATGTAGTTCCAGAGGTCATAGTTCCAGAGGCGTAGTTCCACAGGGTGTAGTTCCACAAGTCATAGTTCTAGAGGTCATAGTTCTAGAGGCCCTCTGGAACTACGCCCTATGGAACTATAACCTGTTGAACTACGCCCTCTGGAACTACGCCCTTTGGAACTATGACCTGTGGAACTATTTATCTGGAACTATGACCTCTGGAACTACGCCCTTTGGAACTAAGCCCTTTGGAACTATGACCTCTTACTCTCATTAAAAAAAACATTTTCATATGTACGATTATCCGATTGAGGACCTCAGTTTGGCCATCTGTCTGGGGGTGGAAGGCAGTGGATTTGGTTAGCTTGGTATCCAACAGTGACCAGAGGCTCGACGAGAATGTGTTGAGGAACCGACTGTCCTGATCTGAGACAATGGTTTGTGGGATCCCAAAGTGTACCCAGACGTGTTCAAAGAATAGCTTGGTAGTGGCTTTTACGGTGATGTTTTTCTTGCAGGCAGCTAGAATCTCCATCTTGGAAAAGCGATCAACAACCACAAAAACACAGTCATTGCCCCTCTTGGTGGACAGGAGGGCCGACATGTAGTCCATTGAGATGGATTCCCATGGTTTCTCAGGAGTAGGAAGAAGGGTGTACAAGCCCTGTTTCTTAGTGGTCGATTTGGCAATAGCGCAGGTGGTGCAAGACCTAATATACTTTCCGACATCATGCCGAAGTTTCGTCCAGTAGAAATGTTTTTGCAACACTGCCACTATCTTTTCGATGCCAAAGTGTCCTGCCACCCGACTGTAGTGATCTTCCCAAATCAGCTTCGCGCGCTCGCTTGATGGAACACAGAGATGGCTCAGACGAAACAACAACCCATCCTAAAGATGGAAATTAGTGACCATTGAGTTTGCTCCCAACATTTGGTAGGTGGTGGAGAAGTCAAGGTCTGTCTCATAGAGGTGGGGCCATATGGAGGTCTCATGGCCGCAAGAGTCTAGCACCGTGATGAGTGCCGCGACTGGAGGTCAGCTGAGGAAATCAACAAATTGGTTGGTACCTCTTGTTTTATACTTGATGTTGAGGTGGAACTATTGTAAGTATGTGCATCACTTGTGATGGAGGTCATTCTGCAATCTGCCTTGGGTCTGAATGAATTGTAGTGGCTTGTGATCAGTGTGGATGACTGTTTCCTTCCCCAGAATGTAGTGTTTCCACTGGCGACCTGCTTTCACAATGGAGTACATTTCTTTGTCGTAAGTAGGGTACTTACATAAAACATAGGGCGTAGTTCCAGAGGTCAAAGTTCCAGAGGTGTAGTTCCAGAGGGCGTAGTTCCACAGGTCATAGCTCCAAAGGGCGTAGTTCTAGAGGACGTAGTTCCAGAGGGCGTAGTTCCACAGGTCATAGATGCAGAGGGCGTAGTTCCACAGGTCATAGTTCCAGAGGGCATAGTTCCACAAGTCATAGTTCCAAAGGATGTAGTTCCAGAGGGCGTAGTTCCAGAGGTCATAGCTCCAGAGAGCTTAGTTCCAGAGGTCATAGTTCCAGAGGTCATAGTTCCAGAGGCGTAGTCCCAGAGGGCGTAGTTCTAGAGGTCATAGTTCCAAAGGGCTTAGTTCCAAAGGGCTTAGTTCCAGAGGGCATAGTTCCAAAGGTCATAGTTCCAGAGGCGTAGTTCCAGAGGGAGTAGTTCCAGAGGGTGTAGTTCCAAAGGGCGTAGTTCCATAGGTCATAGTTCCACAGGTCATAGTTCCAAAGGTCATAGTTCCAGAGGCGTAGTTCCAAAGGGCGTCGTTCCAGAGGGCGTAGTTCCATAGGTCATAATTCCAGAGGGTGTAGTTCCAGAGGTCATAGTTCCAAAGGTGTAGTTCCATAGGTCAAAGTTCCAGAGGTCATAGTTCCAGAGGCGTAGTTCCAGAAGGCGTAGTTCCAGAGGTCATAGTTCCAAAGGTAATAGTTCCAGAGGTAGTTCCAGAGGGTGTAGTTCCAAAGGGCGTAGTTCTAGAGGGCGTAGTTCCATAGGTCATAGTTCCAGAGGCGTAGTTCCAGAGGGCGTAGTTCCACAGGTCATAGTTCCAGAGGGCGTAGTTCCACAGGTCATAGTTCTAGAGGGCGTAGTTCCATAGGGCGTAGTTCCACAGGTCATAGTTCCAGAGGGTGTAGTTCCACAGGTCATAGTTGTAGAGGGCATAGTTCTAGAGGTAGTTCCAGAGGTCATAGTTCCATAGGCGTAGTTCCAGAGGGCATAGTTCCATAGGTCATAGTTCCAGAGGGTGTAGTTCGAGAGGTAATATTTTCAGGGGCATACTTCCAGAGGGCATAGTTCCACAAGTCATAGTTCCAAAGGGCGTAGTTCCAGAGGTCATAGTTCCAGGGGAGTACTTCCAGAGGGTGTAGTTCCATAGGTCATAGTTCCAGAGGGCGTAGCTCCACAGCTCATAGTTCCAGAGGGCGTAGTTACACAGCTCATAGTTCCAAAGGGCGTAGTTCAAGAGGGTGTAGTTCCACAGGTCATAGTTCTAGAGGGTGTAGTTCCACAGGGCATAGTTCCAGAGGTCATAGTTCTAGAGGCAGAGTTCCAAAGGGCGTAGTTCCACAAGTCATAGTTCCAGAGATCATAGTTCCATAGGGCGTAGTTCTGGAGGTCGTAGTTCCATAGGTCATAGTTCCAGAGGGTGTAGTTCCAGGGGTCATAGTTCCAGAGGGCTTAGTTCCAGAGGGCATAGTTCCAGAGGGCGTAGTTCCAGAGGTCATAGTCCCAGAGGGCATCGTTCCACAGGTCATAGTTCTAGAGGGCGTAGTTCCATAGGTCATAGTTCCAAAGGGTGTAGTTCCACAGATCATAGTTCCAAAGGGCGTAGTTCTAGAGGGCGTAGTTCTAGAGGTCATAGTTCTAGAGGGCGTAGTTCCAGAGGTCATAGTTCCAGAGGCATAGTTCCAGAGGGTGTAGTTCCATACGTCATAGTTCCATAGGGAGTAGTTCCATAGGTCATAGTTCCAGCAGCATACTTCCAGAGGGCATAGTTCCACAGGTCATAGTTCTAAAGGGCGTAGTTCCAGAGGTCATAGCTCCAGGGGCGTACTTCCAGAGGGCATAGTTCCACAGGTCATAATTCCAAAGGGCGTAGTTCCAGAGGGCGTAGTTCCACATGTCATAGTTCCAGAGGGTGTAGTTCCAGAGGGCGTTGTTCCAGAGGGTGTATTTCCACAGGTCATAGTTCCAGAGGGCGTAGTTCAAGAGGGCGTAGCTCCACAAGTCATAGTTATAGAGGGCGTAGTTCCATAGGGCGTAGTTCCAAAGGTCATAGTTTCAGAGGCGTAGTTCTGGAGGGAGTAGTTCCACATGGCGTAGTTCCACAAGTCATAGTTCTAGAGGCCCTCTGGAACTATGCCCTCTGGAACTATCACCTGTGGAACTACGCCCTCTGGAACTACGCCCTTTGGAACTACACCAATTGGAACTATCACCTATGGAACTACGACCTGTGGAACTATGCCTCTGGAACTATGACCTCTGGAACTACGCCCTTTGGAACTAATCCCTTTGAAACTATGACCTCTAGAACTCATTAAAAAAAACATTTCCATATGTATGATCATCCAATTGACGACCTCAGTTTGGCCATCTGTCTGGGGGTGGAAGGTAGTGGATTTGGTGAGCTTGGTATCCAACAGTGACCAGAGGCTTGACAAGAATGTGCTGAGGAACCGACTATCCCAATCTGAGACAATGGTTTGTGGGATCCCAAAGTGTACCCAAATGCGTTCAAAGAAGAGCTTGGTAGTGGATTTTACGGTGATGTTCTTCTTGTAGGTGGCCAGAATCTCCATCTTGGAAAAGAGATCAACAACCACAAAAACACAGTCATTGCCCCTCTTGGTGGACGGGAGGGCCAACATGTAGTCCATTGAGATGGATTCCCACAGTTTGTCAAGAGTAGGAAGAGGGGTGTACAGGCCATGTTTCTTAGTGGTCAATTTGGCAATAGCGTAGGCGGTGCAGGACCTAATATACTTGCCGACATCATGTCGAAGTTTCGGCCAGTAGAAATGTTTCTACAACACTGCCACTATCTTTTCGATGCCAAAGTGTCCTGCCACCCGACTGTAGTGATCTTCCCAAATCATCTTCGCGTGCTCGCTTGATGGAACACAGAGATGGCTCAGACGAAACAACAGCCCATCTTGAAGATGGAAATTAGCGACCACTGAGTTTTCTCCCAACATTTGGTAGGTGGTGGAGAAGTTAGGGTCTGTCTCATAGAGGTGGGGCCATCTAGAGGTCTCATGGCAGCAAGATTCTAGCACCATGGTGAGTGTTGCGACTGGAGGTCGACTGAGGAAATCAACAAATTGGTTGGTACCTCTTGTTTTATACTTGATGTTGAGGTGGAACTGTTGTAAGTATGTGCACCACTTCTGATGGAGGTCATTATGAAATTTGCCTTGGGTCTAAATGAATTGTAGTGGCTTGTGAACAGTGTGGATGATTGTTTCCTTCCCCAAAATGTAGTGTCTCCACTAGCGATAGGCTTTCACAATGGAGTACATTTCTTTGTCGTAAGTAGGGTACTTACGGAAAACATCTGATAGTGTCTCACTGTGATATGGCATGGGGTGTTCGTGTTGAGTGAGAACGACACCCACAACATAGTATGAAGCGTTTGTCTCGATCTCAAAGAGATGTTGCAGCTCTGGTAATGAAAGTATTGGGGATGAGAACAAACCTTGCTTCAAGTCATCGAAGGCTTGTTGTTGGGATAGGCCCCACACAAACTTTTCCTTATCGCCACCCCTGGTTACTTGGCTGAGGTCCCATGCGATATGAGAGAATTGCAACACGAACCTACGATAGAAATTCGCAAGGCCTAAGAAGCTCCGAAGCTCAGTCAGTGTGGTTGGGGATGGCCAGTCACGGATGACCTGGAAGTAAATTCACATATACAGAAGACAAAATGCGCACATACAGAAGAGAGCTTTCGTATATGCACGCATTTACGGAAGGAAAAAATGTGCATTTACAGAAGCCAAAATGCGCATATACGGAAAAGAGCTTCCGTATATGCACATTTTGGCTTCCGTAAATCTCTCTTCTGTATATGCGCATTTTGAATTCAACAATCAAATATTCATTAAATAAACTCCATCCTCTACTTACAAATGGATGCTCAGCTCTATTACAATAACCAACTTAAACAATGACAATAAAAATATGATCCCTACTTACAACAATTATATTATATTTATAGAGTCTTCTTCAATCTCGATATGCACAAAGAGAAACTGACTCAATATTTTGCATAGCGATGATCTTGGACTCACTCCCTTCAAAATATATGTGAGATTATATTTATCAACCAAATATTTGATGTTTAAACCAAGACTCATCAAATATGGGTCTTACATTTTGTTTCTTCCAAACTTGTGCACATCCTGAAATCTATGCAAATGTCAGTTGAAGA
>ML796602.1:22584-33661 GCA_009831015.1 Picea engelmannii
TATATATATATATATATATATATATATATATATATATATATGTCCCTCAAATTGAAAATTTAAAAAATTAAGTGAACGTCATTAATGACATGTAATTTTTTGTACTATTAAAAATGGAAAAAACACGTAAATACCTTAATAACAATACATTATATAATTATAGCACTATATAATATAATATAATAACAATTTACTAAATTTGAATGATGGTTTTTGTGTAAATCATACATAACACAAGTTATAAATTCTATAGAAAATACCATTTATAATACAGGTTAGAAATTCTATAGCAGATAGAGGTTGGAACTTACAAGTTGGATGCATAACACATTGCATAAGTTACAAATATTATAACACAGGTTGCACAACAACTGCATCCTCACAAGTCACACAGATTCTTTGGAAATTGGATCGTATCACATCCTACAGGTTGAAAAGTGAAGGTTGAGAAGGAGGAAAAGATAAAGGATTCAAAAATACTTCCCAAAACCTGCATGCAACTATCCAGAGAGGTAAGGCTCATTAATATTAAATTGCAATTACAATGATGGAAATTGTCTTCATTTGGATGAAGAAAAAATGCCTTCTTGCACACGTATTTGTTCATTGTATTTGATTTTTGAGAATCCACATTTAAATACCTTCCCACCTGTGTTTTTAATGTCTTCTTGAATCTTGATAAGAATAAACATGGGTGTGAACGGACTCTTACAAGATCTATTTTATTTCATTTTAAAAAACATTAGTAATTGTTATTTAAAAAAGAAAATCCAAAATAATTCATAATATTTATTATTGCATTGTATTAATAAAGTTAAAAAAACACATATAATACATATTAAAAAGTGTCCATTAAATCTATACAATGAAATACATGAACCCTATATATATATATATATATATATATATATATATATATATATATATATAATGGTTAATATATGGAGTTTCATGATTGCTTTACCAACTCATTTTAAATTCAATTTATTTAATTATATTTTTTAATTGAAATTTTAAATATAAAATATGTGAATGGATATGAGTACTTTATTTAATATATATATTCAAAAGTAAATTACTTTGAGAGTACTTTATTTTAGCAGTAGGCTAAAGGTTCTACGAAATGATAATATTTTTCAGGGATATTTGTCCGAAATCTCGCAAGAAATTGTTGGATTCGTAGATTTGAGTGATTATTTATGTATAATCTAAGTGCCCTGGGAGTTTTTCAGCATGTTGAATCCATTTCTGCATTCAGAAATGGATTTTGAACAACAAAAAATAGTGATTCGTGTAAATTTATATTGTTGGATTCCGACGAAAAAAGCCATTTCGTAGAATAGCTAGCCAACGCCCTTTATTTTATGGAGATATTTATATCATATTCAAAATTGATTTATGAATACTTTTTCATTATGGGTACTTTTTTCAAATCACTACCATAGTTAACTATGGGTTTCCATCCACAATTGAAAATGTGACAACTCACCATATTTAACTCAAAAAATGCCAAGTCATCCCTAGGGGATGATGTCATGTTTTGAATTGTGAATGGTTCTTATAAAGTTGATTATGGTGGCACATTGTATGTTTTGAGGCCCTTTTTTAACCTCAAAATTCCCCTAATGCTATGATCTTCTTAGTGGTCTCTATTTATGGATCGTCGTATTATATAAGTAACTTATGTGTGGAAACGAAGTTTTAGTAAAAGTGCCACAACCATACCTATCGCAATTATTTCCCTCTATAAATGCAATAGTTTTGCAGCATAGATTCTAACAAGCCACATAATTTGCACTATAAATGAAGCATTTGTGACAACATGATTTTATTTGATTTACCAAGAAAGAACAATGATTAGGTAATAGGACTCATGTGAAGTAAATGTCTTGTTTTTCTATGACCTAGATAATGGTTCCTATTAATTATTATGTGTGTTTCAAACATAGTTCATATGTTTGGAAATGACTTTTTGGTGAACACGTGCCACATTGTTATCTTTAAAGCAATTGTACCTCACTAATTTACTATTCACAAGGTTCATCTATATCAAATTTCATTAAAAAATAAGTAGTGTGGAAAATAGAAGAAATAAAGAGCCCTTTTCTGGTGATACTGTCAATTCCCTAGCTAGGGAAGCCACAAATTTCCACTAGTCTACCTTGTATCCATGGTTCTTGAACAAGTCACTAGAAGAAAAGAAAAAGGATAGACTTTGGACCACAGGCCTGGTCAATGTTGGTTGTGTTCCTGAAGTCTTTGAATTCAAAGAACTCGTAACCTTGTGTGCTCGATGGTTCAACTCAAGGACCAAAATGATTAAAGTAACAACAAAAGCAAAGAATACAATGCTTCTTACTCCAAAGATGTTCAATAAAATGCTGTCTTCCATATACAAATAAAAATCTTCAGCTTGGTGATTCAAACACCTTGTTGGATTCTCAAGAGGGTGACTCTAATGTATTGAGAGACTTTATGCTACCTTATGAAAACATGTTTACCAACATTTTAGCAATCGATATAACCTTTCTACAAGAACCATACCGAGACTTTTCATGGTTGTTCGCACATGTTGTTGGCCATGATTCAACTTCACACATACCGAGGTTAGCTCTATATGCACTGTAATTTTCATTTTGGAAGGATGTCATGTTTGATTGGGAAGACATTATATAAAATAAACTTTATTTTCAGTTAAGTAACTACTTTAGCACTCAAATGTTTTTCATGGCCGCATATTTGGTATTCACAATTTTCTTTTGCAATTTATTTGATTATCTCCCTGTCAAGATGACTGAAAGAGAATTTGCATTCAAGAGAAGAAACATACTTACATCCACTCGTATGGTTGTCAAGAAAACCCACTTCTACTCCCTATAGTTTTCTACGATAGATATTTTTTCACGTAGGTTTGCCACCAATATAAATCCTAGTGTATTCTATTGGATAGAAAGAGAAAACAACAATTCATTACATTGCCACTTCGAGTTGGGGAAACAATGGTAAGGAATATAACAAATCTGAAACAACACTCTAAGACACTTAATATGTTTAATCTAAAAGAAGCACAACCCCTAGGTGGTTTTTATCCCAAGGGCATGTTTTTGTGATATTTAGCATCAATAAGGTACAACAAGCGTTTTACAAGAATTGATGAAGAAACCAATGAGAGTCCATAAAAAAAAAGACAAGAATGCATGCAATGATGGTTTGTTGACATAAATAAGTTCAAACACCATAATCTAGGGAAAACCAAGAAAAACATAAAGAAGCAATGCTAATTTATAGCTTTATTTCAATCGTCATTCACCTAAGAGATCCTCCTATAAGGAAAGAACAAAACAACATAAGGTAAACAAAGAAGAGAGTAATGATGAGTTTACTCGAGATGATGCTAGAGATAAACCACCTCATGTGAACCTTGAATGGACACATACAAATTCCCATAAAAAAGGAAACAAAACCGAAACAGACGCAAATCGTAAGATACCAAAGTCTAAGAAATCTTGAAGATATGGAATTCGAGAGAACAAAGCTCCCGGATTGGGTAGACAAGAGAAATTTTGAAATCTAAGAAATTACACAGGACCTCACAACAAGAGAACCCATGTTCTTTGAAAACCATTTCTTAACACTACACAATAATAGATACAAGAGGCAAAAAGAGAAGCTACAGATAGAGAGGGTCAGTGTCAAATACAAAAAGGTCATTTAGAAATTAAGGTCATTGGTCAATGTATCTAGAGTCACACCATATGAACTCATGAAACTACATATATATATAGGAGATGCTATTGCATATTCAATTTTAAAACAAGATTTGTGGACCATTAAATTGAAGAAAATAATAGGTGAAATTGAGGAAGCACTTAATCCCATACCACGATTTTCACAACCACTGGCCATACTTTCAATAGAGGAGACTCCTTCAAGTACTCCAGGAACCTCAAAGCTAATAAGGAAATTCCTTCAATAATGGAATGGATTTGGAATATATGTTATTGATAACATTAACAAAAGACTAGATATAATTAGACAAGATTGGGAGGTCAACACTAGTCTACGTGATCTTTCATAAAGGATTTCAAGTTTTAATGGAGATTTGAAGAGAGACTTGAAACATAATGAATCCTATTGAAAAAAGAATAAGATAAACACTTTTGTTGGATGGGTCATTAGTATCAATGAACATCTAGGAAATCAGCAAGGACTGCCCAATAGTAGTAGAATAAACCAACTAAAGGAATGTTGGGAAAAACGAGTAAAAATGATGCAATATGCAATTGTTGCTTGCAAAAAAATAAATGAAAGGAGAGGAAATGTTATTTTAAAAACATATGATGTCTTTAGATAAATGCAGGGTCCACAACTTTTAAGAAATTCAGTGATGATCACTAAAGAGGGTCTTGATAGTCACTTGGAATCAATGTATACTTCATTAGCTAATGAATTCAACAACCTCGTGGAGTTTCCCATATAAGAACTGAAATAATGCCTTGTTACATTTTTCAATGACAATGAAGAGCCCTTCTCAGCCATCGAACAATTGCAAGTGGAACGCAAAGAAACCTAGGAGCACATTTTCAGGCTTCAAGTTAAGCAAGAGATTACCATCCCGCCAATCAAAAACGGTATTGATAACTGGGTCAAGAATGCCTTGCAATAGATTGTTAACCCAAAATCACCACCATAGACAATTTCTTCAACATACGCCCAAGGCAAGAAATGTTATGAAGGAACATACACAAAAAGAAAAGATAAACCAAACTAACATAATATTTTCTTTTTTGTTAAGTATTCTATCATTTTCATATGCTTCTATTATATTTTTCTTTTGTTGATTGGTAATTACTCAGAATTATTTGTTTTATGTCCTTTGTATACTTAACACTAATTTATAACTATATTTCTTTCTTTCTTCTAGGTCTATCTTCTATTTATTGGTCCATGGGAGCCCCAATCCCATTCCATTTGGACAAACACATTTACTTTTTGCAGAAATTATTTATGTAACGACCCTCCTCGTTACGACAACACTCTGATAGCAGGTGCAAAAAAAAATTTTGAGGTGTGTGCGCGCGTGTAAAGAGGGAACAGACACACTTGACTCTACGTCGCCACCCGATGACTAACAAGACATAACCACGATGAACAAAACAAGAATGCATAGGGCGCACGACAAGTAACTGCAAGCATTAAATGACATAGACAAAAGGAAGAATCCATAACAGTAGATTTTACTATTTCTGCACAGGGAAGCAGGGCGTTTAATCTTAGTCCTCTGCTCCGCAGAGAGAGAAGGTCAGATAGGCTCCTGGCCGACTGCTCAGGCAGAGACTAGTAATCTCCATCAGGTGTGTTGCAAGAGTGGAAACCTTGCCTTTAAAGGGCCCGAGACTCTTGATACGGCACTGGATTCTTTACGCGGAAATAATCACCCACACAGACTTACATACTCAGGCCACAAGGAGGTGTCTACATCCCGCCAGACACAAACAGACCAAGCGCATAGAAGGCATATCAACCAAGTACAACATTATTCTAAATGGACAACAACCCTCATTTACTAACTCAAAATAATCCTTGTACTCAATCAAGTGCGCTACACCACATAAGTTTATCAATAACCACTAAAATTACAATGACGTTGACGTGACATGATAAACATATTACATTACAACCATTTATTTTGCACGATAACATCCTTTATATTTTATGTGTTATCCCTACATTAACATTACAAAACCATTGCCATAAAAGTGTAACACCCCTTTAATTGAAGTTATAAAAAGTTTGCAGGAATAACCTTTACCTTACAAGACATTCACCCTTAATAAGGCTAGTAAGGAAATTAACACCCTTATTCCAACCCTAAAAATAAGTTCACAGAATTAATTGCAACGTTCCCCTCAACCCAATCGTATTAATTCATTGTACTCCCTTCAAGGACCTGATATTTTTCATGTTGTAAATAAAACCAGCTTATTTAGCCCTGCAATGAACTGACCATATCATTCTTTTCATACCAAATTAACATTGTAAAGAGAATAACCAGGATCTTGAATTCATATCTTATCAACACTGGTATAGCATTTCTCGCCTTGTACAGGCATCACCATTACATAAACAAATGACATTGATAGTAACTTTTACCAAGAGCATTAATAATAAGAGTTACATTTTATTTATTATTGACAACAAATAAAACTACAACAACAAACCTTCCATAAACTATATTAACAAGGCATTTATATTTTCATTTTAGGTTGCCATTTAAGATATTTTCATTTTTGTGGAAGGTGTTGAGCAGAAGCTTGTTGTTGCACCCAGGGTATTCAACCAATTGCCCAACTATATCACAGAATCTACTAGCAATATAGTGTAATGCTCAAACTAGAAAATAGTGAATCCAATGAACAAGAAACATAATGAAACGCTTAAATTTAAAGGTAGTTGACCCAATGAGAAAGAAACAGTTCTCTGCAGCACCAGACAACTCATACAACCACCATATGGATCGTGGGTGAAGAATAATACCCAGGAAAAAGAGAATAGTGGACCAGTTAGTGGAGATTCGACCTAGTGAATAATTTGTGCACTCACCAGTTTCTAAAAGCACCCAAACATTAATAAATTCACTTGACAAGACTTTAAAATGTTAGGGAAAAGTGTAAAAACGCCCAACAATGAGATGACATGGCATGCGTGAAGGATAACTAGTTCAAGAAAACAAATTAAATTAACCCTACCCGAGAATGTGATATCTGGAAGTGTAAACATGACCAACAACCATTTAAATCAACCCATCTAGTATGATATCTGGAAGTGTAAACACGACCAACAATCGATTAATTCAAACCATCTAGTAATTAGGGAGTCCAGGTAAGAGCTCTAGTCGACCAACTGGAAAATATATTTAACCAACTGAGACAGACACAGAGGTAAGGAGTAATTCTCAAACACTCAACAATCACAAGATTAAGAAACATGAGGATGCCAACGTTCTCCCCTGAATTTAATTAGTTTCTAAAACAAGCAATTGGGCATTGCAAACGGATTAGGGAAAGACAAAAATTCAAGAGATACAACCATCGATTGGAAATAAACCATTGTATGGATGGTCCAAAACAAACATCTGTTGGTATTCTTCAATAATTTGCATCTATAAAATGAAAAATTAACAGTAATCCATAGAGCTACACAAGATTGGACAGTATTTTTTTTTTTTTAAAGAATGACTGTAATTTATAAACGAATGAAAGCAAATTTAAAATGAAATTACAACAACTTATAAACTCAGGGGTAAAACGAAATGCTCACGGTGATGTACAGAATACTAGCACTAAATAAAAACGCCCACTGGCAAGGAAAGAAACGCCCACGGGATTGATTTCTCCCACAGAGGATGAATGCCAACAATAATATAAATGTCCCCGTCATAAATAGAGACGCCCACAGTCAAGGAGAACGCCAGCAAAAATATCTAAAACACCCCAGTCACCAATGGAAACTCCCACAGTAAAGAATCACTCCACAGCAAATTGCAAAAACCCCCACAGAAAGGTAGAACGCCCACGGCAAGGTAAAAACACCATGGCTAAATGGGTAAAACCCACACGGCGATTTCAAACGCCCACAGAATTTTCCCCGCCCACGGCAAAATGTAAAAACACCATGGAAAGGTAAAAACGCCCTTACCCAAAAAGTGAAACAACGTAGGGTACCATGCCCCCACCAAATCAAAGACAAACAATCACAGGTCATAAGGATTTCCAGCGCAGAGATAGTTTTATCTCTTCAAGCAAAAACGCAGACAACCAAACACAAGGTGCAGCGGGAGATCGTACAGATCCAAGGAAGGTCACGTAAATCCATCAACAATCATTCAGCCAAGCTATAACAAAATTCAGTCATGAACTAAAATCTGTTTACCCATTTAAAACACATCCAGATATAACCATATATCCAAATACCTTCTACTCTACTAGAAATAAAATCATACCGTTTCCTTTTAGCCTGTCGTGAAGACGTTCGAGCTCTGTGTCGCTCCTGCTTTGTGCCTCTCCCTCTCGCCGACCGTAGAGACTACACTGGTACCTCCCAGCCAAATGCTAGGGGTACTCTGCTTCCCCCTTAGCCCCCTAAGCCGCAAAGGGGCCACACACAAACCAGAGGATATGCCTAGCTTCCCATCTCGCCTCCAAGGCTGAGCTACCACTCTAATCCTAACTGAGAAAATCCCAACTCCTCACAAGCAATCAGTCCAGTCCAAATTCGGTAGCATAACGATACCTAGCAGCCCATTCCCCTTTTTCCCTCATCCCCCTNTCACATTTAATTTAAGTTTTTTTTTTAAACCCTCTAAAAATTCTCTGTCTTACAAGTGTCACTCATCCCCCATGTTTCTCCCAAAATTATTATTATTTTTTTATTTATTAAAAGGCTCATTTCCCTATTTTATTATTCCCTATCTTTTTCTTTTTAAATACCCAAAAAGGTAAATGCGCTAATGCATCTTTTCATTTTATTTTTAAATTCATACTTTTTATACTCCCACTCGTTAAATAATTTTATTACTATTAGTTCAGTCTGAATTTATGTATGAGTTTTAAGGAAAATAGTTTAGTCCCTTAAGCATTCAATTTATTCACTGAAGGTTATGCGTTCTGTCAATCAAAACTATGGCTTTCGGTATTCGTTTATTTATGAATTAGTTTAATTTTTGAAAAACTATTGCGTTCATATGGGAGTTATGCTTTAAAAGTTTTTATAAGGTTATGTATTTGACAGAAGTCGGGTTTTCATAAAAGTTATGCTTTCAATATGTTAATGAACTCTCATTGAAAGTTGTGTTTAAAGAAGGAGATGCCTTGAATCAAATTTATTGTCTGAGTTAACTAAAACTGTAATTTATGTATATTTATATTTTTAAGAAAAGTTACGTTGCAATTTGAATACGAGTTATGAGTTCATTAAAAGTTAAATGGTTGAAAAAGATTATGAAATCTTGTATCCGTTGATATATTGGTTGTATAGTTGGATGAAGTTAACGTTAATAAATCCAAGAACTAGAGCTCAAGTACATTCTAAAAATTGTATTCTCCTAGCACTGCATTGAGGTGTGAACTCTAGCCTAAAACCTCATAATGATGTTTTGCTTATTTATTTTAATGGTTATTAGGGTTAATTGCTATTAATAATGATAATTGGGTATAGGATTAGGTCAAGATTCATTGGAGCTATTTCATTTAGAATTAGGGTTAGGCTCTTTTTAGAGTTAGAGTTAGGGCCTTTTTCCTTAAGGTTAAACGGAATTTTTATCTTAGAGAAGTTTTTGTTTTGGAGTTAGGTTTAGATTTTGAACTGGACGACAATTGTTTAGGGGATTCGTTTGAAGAATTTATTAAGGCATTAATGTCTTAGGGCCATCTAGGTTTTTTCTTCATCATCATCAACGCGACGTGCCCTTCAGGACGCACTACGTGCTCCAAGGGTGCCACTTGCCTCGTTCGTTTCTTTGCGCGATGTGCCCTTCAGGATGTACCACGTGCTCCAAGGGTGCCACTTGCTTCTTGTGTTTCTTTTGTGCGACGTGCCCTTCAGGATGCACCACGTTCTCCAAGGGTGCCACTTGCCAACTGGACTGATTGGTAGAGTATACAACCAACATATCAACAGGAACTAGAGCTCATCCAACTATACAACCAATATATCAATGGATACAAGATTTCATAATCCAAGAACTAGAGCTCAAGATTTCATAATCATATTATTTTCTAAGAGGGTTCAGTATGGTTCAGATTCTGAACAGGAAGGCAGTGAGTATGAAGCAGATTTGGACCAGCAGCCTGAGGATGAGTACATTTCAAGTGTAGAATCAGATTCGTCAACATTGGCAGAATGTTCTATAGACAGGGAACAAGAAGGTGATCAGTTTTCCATCAAAGAAACAACCATGGTTGAGCAGGAGAGAAATGAGGTTGGAGCAGATTTGGGACAACAACCCACATGTAAGTTCGATTCAACTTCAGGGTCAGATTTTTCAGTGTCCGCTGAGTATTCCAGAGACAGGTATGCATGTGAAGCTTATGATCAGTTTGTAAATCAAGAAGAGCCTAAGATGACTGATGATTTCGTAATAAACTATATGTTCTCAGCTGTTTCTTATTCATGTGATGGAAATCCTATTTTGTTATCCTCTTATAAGCATTATTCGGATAAGGAAAGTATATTTTTTAATAATCACGAATTAATCTCAAGAGAACAAGAAGATGATCAGTCTTCTTGCAGAAGAATAGTCATCGCTGAACAAGAGGTTGTCATAGATGTGCAGTTGTTTCCTGAAGAGAAACATGTTTCTTATCTTCTTTACAAGGATCCAGTGGCAGCCTTCATGGAGTTACACTTTTCAGAGGGCTCGAAAGTTCCAGATTTCTCCAACTCGCCCATGTTCTCCGGTAAATATGGTTTCCTGAAAAGCTCCTTGTCACTGTGGTTGCATATTCAACATCATTTGTTGATCAGTAATAAAGACAAGATTTCCTCAGTGTTCAAATTGCTTGGATGGATACTATGGAAATCAACATTCACTTAACAAATGACAGAGATGGCTAGTGTAGGGGTAGGTAGAATAATAAGTTCGCCATGCGAGCAGTTTGATCTTTTTCAGATTGTTGATTTCATGAATAAGTTGGGGTTGCATGCAAGTCACAGGGGAACAGTTGCATAGGCTTGAGGACTCCATGCCCAATGCTACTACAGGTTTGCAAAGGGATCAGTGCTAAAGGCTTGATGACTCCATGCCCAATGTGTTAAGTACCTGAATAGATCTACAAATATAATCACCACAAATACTGAATACACAATAGATCCACAAGCAAAATAGAAGAAACCACACTCTATTATTACCAAACCCTTGAGGTAGGGCAACACCATACAATGGATCCTATTATGGAAGGGATCCTCTCCTGTTCACTTGCCTCTTCGAGGGGGCATCCTCCTATTGAGCTACAGCTCCAAATACAATAATTATCTTCATATCTCATTACATTGCTTGAACCCCTTTATATAGTGCTAC
>ML796602.1:33761-68626 GCA_009831015.1 Picea engelmannii
TCTATGCGGAGGTATTCGACTGCACTCGATGCAGGAATCTCACGGCTCAAGCAGAGAAACAATTGAAACTCATTCTCTCAGGTTCCTAACCTGATAAGCAATCACATATGCAGCATACAAAAGATACGCATAAAATGAAGCAATTAAACAAAAGCATAACATCAGCAATACGAAAGTATCAAACACATCCGTGGCAATTGAATCAGGCTCTTCCTATTAATTCAATGAATGTACATGGAGTTCTTCACAAGCTCTCTCTTGGCTCTGCTTTCTCTTGCTCCTGTCTGAATGAATGAGGATATGAATTATTTTACAATGATACACGGGAGGGTGTCTATACTCCGTTTTCCCTCTCTAAAGCTAAAACTGTCTAATCTACAGTTAATTCCTATCTAACAACATTAATTCACATAAATGCCTTCCTATCTACTAATACAATACAACTGCTCTTGGCTTTGAATGCCTCATCCAAACGATGGCGCAACAACCTCCAAAGCATTTCAAAATGTGCGTGCTGGCACTGTCCAGCTGTAGGATCTTTCTCCGTGCGCGCTGGCTTGCTTGATGACGTGTGGATGCTCCTGCATCAATTTGCATAATTCACTTTCAACAGCTAACGTGTGTCTAAAAGTTGAGTGTTAGCTGTGGAAAGGGGCGACTTTCAACAACTAAGGAGCGCTTCTCATAAGTCTGTGCACTGTTGAAAGTAGTGAATTTCAAAATGTTCAACAAACAGGGTCACGGGTTGTGCGCTGTTGAAAGTGAATGCTTTCCGCAGCTATGGAACGGTTTTTACAAAGTTGTGCGTTGTTGAAAGTGAAAACTTTCCGCAGCTACAGAACGGTCTTTACAAGGTCGTGCGCTGTTGAAAGTGCATGCTTTCCGCAACTATGGAGTAGTTCTTAAAAGGTCACGCGCTGAGGAAAGTGAAGACTTTCCGCAGCTAATGGGGGTTTTCCACAGGGTCATGCGCTGGTGAAAGCGAAGACTTCCAACAACTAAGGATAAGTTCTCACATGGTGGGGCGCTGAGGAAAGTGAAAGATTTAAACAGCTAAGGAGCAGTTCGTGCGGGATCATGCGCTAGTGAAAGTGGTAAGTTTCTACAGCTGAGGGGCGTTTTCCATGGGCCGTTGGTTGGAGAAAGCAGGAATCACGGGTGCTTATCCACGTTTCAAAATCAAATCAACATGCGATCAGAAAGATGCGATGGTGGAAGTGGGTAATCATTTCAACTCGAGTTTCACATCCCATTCGGATTACATCTCGGATCCGTCTTAGAAACTCACGCTCTAAAATCATAGCATCAGGGATGGCAAGTTCAAATTTAGTGGCTCAGATACAGAGGCTGTACTCTCGGGCTGGCAATGTCAAATCAAATCTTTGGTTCCATATCAGACATTGTTCACAAAGGACCGTTTACAATTTTGAATTGCAAATGGAAAGAATGATGATTAAACTTGCAGGGAACTTTTCAATCCTTTCTCGAGCTCCAAATGAAGATCCAAAAACACCATTTGAAATCTTAGATTCTCTAGATGTCAATCGACTATTCATACATGAAAAACGAATTTTCTATGACCGAGAAATTTGATTTTGAAAATCTGCCCGCTTTCAACAGCTAATTCGCCGAAAATTTTGCTAGTTAGTTGTGGAAAGTGGCGACTTTCCGCAACTAAGGAGCGTTTTTCATGGGCTATGCGCTGTGGAAAGCCTTTCACGGCCAGAATGTTACGATTTTCTCCTAGATCGTAATTTTTTGCATGAGAATGAATTAAAACCTCTTCTAAGGCTTGATTAATGAATTATCAAATCTATTTAATCAACCACTTTGGGAAAATGAAGAGAAGAAAAGGTGTACAAATGTCATTTACCATCTTTAAAAGAGGCAGGATTTAAGGGTTTTGGGAGCCACATCACATAATTTGAATTTCAGAGAGCCTTGGGAGGCTGAGCTACACATCATCAGATTTCAACCACATTTTGAGGGCCAACAGATAAAGATTTACCTATTTGGAGGATCTATTCCTATTCCTTTGTAAATGTTATTTGTTTACTATTTCTAGAAATTCAGATCCATAGTTTTAGGATATGATAATTGAATGGTTAATCTATAAAACTAAAGAAGGGATATGTATGAAGGGTTCGATTTTGAGTTCTACATGCTGCTACTGTAAGAGAGACCTATTCTTATTATATGAAAAATTGCAAGCTTCCTTCATTTGTGTTGTCAGATTTTCTTTTCTGTTCTCTGATTTCTTATGAGTGAAGGTTCTTTATTAATGCTCATTCAATATGCATGTGACTATCATCTCACTAATTGATTGATTAAGTTGATAATCATAAGTTATTTCCTTAGTTATTAAACCCATTGTGCTTGTTTTATATGAGTATAATCTGGTTCAATAGCTATTTTCTCTTCCGTTTAATCAAACCTTGTCTGACTGCATTATTAGAAGGCCTTGTGAGATTTTATATTTCTAGACAGTCTTGAACACACAGTCGAGTCCCTAGATATTCATCTTGATCCAACAACCATATCAATTATTAAGAAAATATTTCCCAAAAAGAGTTAGTTACCAGGCATCTTCGACTTACAGCCTAGGAGAGTTTCCTGGAGTGATAACATGTTGTATAGGGAACTTGAGCACACATTGTTTCTGCATTTCATAAGCTCTACACACTTTGCATTGTTTCATGTGCATCCCAGCCTCCATGCACTTTACGTTGCTTCTGGCACATCCTGGGCTCGGTGCACTTTGCATTTCCTATCCAAACCTTCAAATCCCTAATATTTTCAAAACTTTTTATGGTAGATGTTTTTACTTGTTTTTACGTATTTCTATGTTAAATTTCATGTCTTGTGCGAACAACTAGAGGCCCTTTGCTTCTTGAACATTTGTTCACTTGGTAGCTTCCGCATTTCCTGAGTTGTGCATACTTTACGTTTTTTCCTGCACATCCTATCCTCTGCACATTTTACATTGATTCTAGCGAATCTTGGCATCATAACACTTTACAATGCATCCGACACATCCTAGCCTGCATATACTACTTTTTACTAAGTTTTATGCTTACATGTTTTTTTTTTTTCTTACATAGTCCAATGCTAAATATGATATTTTATGTGGAGAACTTTACGTCCTTTTCTTCTCGCACACACTAGCCTCCACACACTTTTCACTGAATTTTATGTGTGAGTCTTCCACAATTTCATTGTTATCTTTTATATCTGCACACATTTACTTCCGCAAAATAGAAAGAGTCAAACCGAAGATTTAGTTATTCTATCATTTATTTTAGAATCTCTTGTTCCTCTTGCACTGCTATGGAATATTGCAATAAATTTCCCATAATATTAATATTACTCCTCAAGTGCATACTCAATTACTAAAGAAGGAATTAGTTGAAAATACAAAGGATCAACTCAATTAACTATTTCCTAGATTAAACTTGGGAACCTGTTTTTCATAATTGTTCCAACTTTTGTAATTGTTTCCCCTATCCAAACTTCCAAAAAAATTACATTTATTATCACATATGATAATGTCACCATTGAACACTTCACTTATATATATTTCTTCCCACATATACTAATCTCCAATTCAAAATTTCACTATTTACTTAACAGGTTTTGATCCACATTGAACATTTACTATTTAATTACTAAGTTTTACTCGACATAAAAAAATTACTAAGTGTTACATTACATTTAACAATTTAACATCTTGGATATTTTTACAAACTTTTATCCTAATTTTTTTTATTCCAAACACTTTGCAGTGCTTCCTTTTGAGGTCATTTCGCGCTTCCAAAAATTCCCTCCCCTTTTGTATTTTTCCCAAGTTCTTTTATCCATTTCTTTTCCCTCTTCTATACTTACTTGTTTTTACCTTTTCTTGTTCCCCTCTATTATCCCTTTCTAGTTCTATACTTAGTCCCATTTCTATGATCGTAGGTTCCTGTATTGGCGGACTCATAGATCCTCATCTCCATCTATATCCTCACATCACGAGTACAACCGATCATCGTTCCTTTCCATACTTAGCCAATTTTATGACCGTAGGTTTTCAGGTTGGCGGTATCGAACTCTCATGCCCCATGTTTCGTGATATACATATTACACCCAAAATGTTTGTGATCTAGAATTCAACCCCAGACTCCTCTAACTCTCAAGCTTCACTCTACCTACGATGAGTCCATCTGACTGCCCCGCCTTTCCATACTTAGTCGATTCTTCACCTCCTATTGTCACAAATTCCTAGGTTCACCAAAGTTTCAAAGCATTTTTCACTCTCGTCCATCCATGCCACATTCATGCCCTTCCCAATGCACATTAATTATGCTTTTATTAGTAGCAACTCACCACACAGATTCGAAAAGATTGGCATTAATAAGTGAAATGATCAAGGACATATCCCATTAAAATGCATTAAACCAAGATTTACAGGAGATTATATTATAATCCCCCAACGTTCATTTTAAATACTATCAGGAGAAAAGGAATGTTCTCATTACCTTATGGATGCATCTTGACAACATTTATGTGGAGATACATTGAATATTTTCAGACACAAGGACCATAGTTTTCAGTGGTTCAGAGCTTATTCCTACAGATCATCCCCTTTTGCCTAGAAGGAAGTTATTTGGATGTCTGGAATTGCATGAGAAGGTTGTGTCCCAGGCGTTTTTTACTATAAGGAGTTCGTCACTGGGTGCGTCGAGAGACATATTTTGAACCAGTGGATTATCCAATTGCGGGACCATTCCCCAGTCTCCCTATTGCCTCAAGTATTTTGAAATATGTTGAGAATTCCCGAGCCAATGCTTACTTTCAAGGTAGAGGATTGCGGGGAGTTCTTAAAGAAGCAATATAATGGATTGGACCTCTTACCAGAATTCTTAGAGGACCCAGTGGCCATCCTTGAGGACATCACTAGATTACAGGTTAGTGCATTCAAAAACACTTTCCGGGAAATTGCATGGATTTTAACGAGGATAACAGGACAAGAAACTACAACCAATATCTCTTAGATGATTCTGTATATTTTATATTTTACAGTGAAAGAAAAAACCATCTTCGCTTGGGGTAAGTTGATTTCCATTGAAATCTCTTCCCAATTATCGCAATAGAAAAGGGAGAAGAAATTATTTATGTCATCTTATTTAATTTTTGCGATAGCACATTGTTGTCCATTCCAAAGATTATCTTTGTGTAATAAGGTAAACTGTGAATTTGAACGAGTAACCTTATGGCATTAGACATTATGGAGACACAAGGCCTCCCAACATTTTTATGAAGTCTTTAATGATTTTGTCTCAATTTTAAAGGGTTGATATTTGGAAAGGATTTTCCCTAGATGTCTGACTAGGCGAGCAAGTTCTTGGATACGAAGGGGACACTAGAACAAATTGAGAACTATAATGTTAAAAGTATTTTTGGGTCCAAATAAAATCCTTCCTTCCTTCCATGTCACATATATGATAGAATGTTTGTTGTTGAGATAGCAAGGCAATACACCTACTGGTTGAATTTTTTCCATGAAAAGAGAAAAAATCAATTCATACCTCTGCCTTGGAAAGTCGTGGATTTCGTATTAAGGAATATGAACAAGATTGATGAATTCGCAGGCCACTTCCACAAACTCAATTTTCAATATGCTAAAAAAGTAAAAGGGTTTGACCGTAATGTTATATTTGTAGAACAGATATTGGTTGTCGGTTTCAACAATTCTTTCATTAATGCTATCCAGAATGAAGATGGAGATAACATCTTAGGAACTCATGCTCATGACACCAACAAACTAGAGAAAATACTCAACACCAATGACTCGTACAAGGAGAGAGGAAAAGGTACGGGTGAGAAAAGTTCCCAACCCTCGACTGTTACACCCAAGAGTACAACATCCTGGAGTAATGCTCCAACAACCTACACATGTAATAAAGTGACACATATTTATTTAGGCAGAGGAGGAGATAAGAACCCTCCCTTTGAAAAAAATGAAATTTCTCATAAACTTCCCATGAGGAAGAAATGAAAAAACATTGTGCAAGAAGAGGAGGGACCAAGGGGAGAAAGTGATATCCATGATCTCTCCCTCGAAGATATGGAACTAGAAATTGACATTGATAAAGTGTTCCCCAACGGTGACCAAATAGATACCACTGCTCCCCAAAAAATGTAGATGGAAATACTTGGGACCGAGGCCTTCGATGAAGAAGAGTCTTTTTCATTTCATAGCGTTGTTTTTGACAACAAATCCAAAAATTTGATTATTGAAAAAAGAGATGTAAATAATAAGAAGGAGAAATATCGTTCATAGATTAACCTACAGAACATGCATCCTTCCCATATCTCCCAGATACACCGACCAACTAGAGATTCTCTATAAAACTCTATTGACGACCTTGAAGCAGATAATGTCAGGTTAAAGGAGTGAATCAAAGAATTGAAGGGATCTCTAATGCCCCTTCCAATGTTGGCTAGTCCTTTATCAATGATCGGTCCTACCACACCTGCGAAAAAGTTAAAAGGATTAGCAATCCTTCTCACATCATCTCGAGGCTATGTGGAAAAGAATATAAAGAAAATAATGGAATTAATAATAGAGGCTTGGGAGATGTCAAAGAGAATAGTCTCTTTTGGAACAAGAGCACATGATTTTCATGAATATCTGCAAGAATATTTGAAAAATGAGAAAGTTTTCTACCTCGATGCAGTTGTACCATTTGGTGTTAAAGTTACTAGTATGATGAAATTGAGAAGAAGAGAGGAGGATCTCCCTTCCCCAAATCGAATAAAGCAACTAAACGCATGCTAGAAAGAAAAGGTGAAAAACATGAATGGTATCATTCAAGCATGTAGCCAAGCCATAACTAAAAGAGAGGAACTATTCAAAACGCTAACTGAGATAGATCTAGCTGGAAGCACCAATGAATTCCAAGACCCAAAATTGATACTCAACTCATTGTTTTTAACCAAAAAAGAATTTCATGAACAAGTTGAGATCTTTAAAGGGTTTTCATTTGAAAAGTTTTATGGCATTCTTGAATATGGTGAAGATGACGTGGAAAACTGGCTAGTTGATTATTCAATTTAAAACCAAGATATTGAAGAAGCATTGTGCAACGTCTCTATTGATATAAGGGACTTGGAAGGTGAATTATTCAATGTAAACAACCGGCATGAAATCAACGTGGATCCCATGAGGAGCTACATCGAGGGGTGGTTCAAAAAGGTTGTTGACAAGCTTACCAATGAAGGGAAAAGGACAGTTGAGATAGTTCCCATAACTGTCGAGGAAATTCATAAAAGGAAATCAGTGAGAAAATGACAAGGAATGAGATACCATCATAGTAAGTTCATACTGATCACATTCTTTTGTCTTTGTCAACCTCTTCATCTAGTTACTCCACCTCTTTAAATAGAAAGGTTTACCTGAAGTCTGAAAAGTTTATATTTCTTCTTGCTAGGTCTTGTTGTCTTCCACCGCCCACTTTCTTATTTATACAAGATTCATTATTATACATATTCTATTTATGGTCCGTGGGAGACCCAATCCCTTTCATTATGAAAAACACATTAAAATTTCAAAGAATATGTATTGAACTATATATTTGTTAGAAATTCCAAGAGAGATATTTTGGGAATAATCTCGACTGTATTTTGTAATCCAGTTTATCCGAATATAAAATATTTGAGGTTGCTCTATCATTATCTTTTTTGAGTTTCCCATGTATCACTATGTCAAAGTTCTCTTGTGCATGTGGATCATTTTCTTTTAATTTTTATGTAATCAGATATCATTATCCATGGTATGATGGATGTGAGGAAGTCATATTTATTTACTTTACATATATGAATGTGTGTATCTCCTGGTCCATTCACAGGAATTCTCTTTTTACAAAAAAATTAAAAAACATTTTCCATTTTCTATTATATCTATTTTACTTTCATTTGATGAACTTCTTTAAAGGTCCCTCATTTTATAAATCTCGGATAGAGTAGTACCACCTATATAAAAACACAGGAGGATTTTCATCCTCGTGAGGTTGTTGTTTGGGTCCAGACGATTCAAGCATCAACACTTTTGGTGACCATACTAGACACATGAAGTAAAGTTTGGAACCTGGTCCAGCCTTTTTCTTGAATATATGACTTCACCCAGGGTAATCAACCCCACTTGGAAATTGGATTAAACAATAAACGAAGCATCTTGCACCAGTTGTATAATTTGGTAATATCAATAGCCCGAACTCGAGAATATTTGGAAGGGTCTTGATAGATTTTAGTCTAAGAACAAGAAAGAGAAATCCTCGAGAGACAAAGGAGGGAAGAACAACAAGAACAAAGGAATCAAATATTAGCTAGAGAAACACAAAAAGAAGGTCATGATTGAAGTTGGACAAATACAAAGGACCCATCACCAAGAGTAAAATTAAGCAACTCTCTATCCTTAGAAGTGAAAATTCCGACCCTGAAACCTCCTCAGAAATGGAAGCTAGATATGAACAGCCCCAAAACTAGCATCATTAGGAGAGACAAGGAGGAGAGAGGGATGCTGCAAGAAACCAAGGAATCCCAGGTTTAAAAAATAGTAGGGTAAGATATTCCCCTCTTAATCTCATAGGTGAGAAACATGAGCTCCCATTTCTCCCTAAGGGAACTTTAAAGGAATTTTCTGGAGATGGGACAATAGACGCAAAGAGGCACTTGCACCTATTTATCAATGTTTGTGATTTTCATCGGGTGGAGTATGATGATTTCATGGTGAGGTTGTTCTTTCAAAACTTGTCGGAAAGAGATTATGAATGGTATACTATGTTTTCCAGTAGATCCATTTGCTCGTTTAACAACCTCGAAGCTATGTTCCTAACCATTTTTTCTCCTCCAATTTCCTACCATACCCTCCTCACAGACTTCACCTAGATTGGGTTGAGAAAGAACGAAAGGACAAGAGAATTTAACCTCGGGTTCAATACGACCTTGAGTAGAATCCCAGAAGACAAAAGACTAAATGACCCATTCATTCTCGGTTGTTATAAGAATGTAATGTCTCCAAATGTTAAGTATGCCATCGGAACATAACAAATGGACACTTTGGAAGAGGCAATAACTAAGGCCACTGAGATGGAATAAATTATGGTTGAAATGAGTGTTGACCCTCGTATTATACTAGGGAGAGTACAAAGGAATATGAGAGGATTCAGTATTGATAATCAAAGAGAATCCATCTTGAGAAAGAATGAATAATTCAAACCTACGCCGGCTAAAAATCAAATGGCGGGAGAAAGGTTTTTTAAATCAACCATACTTGATGTAAAATTTGATCCTATGGCAATGCAGGAAAAGAATCAAAGAATTGAAATTGCATAGATGAATAGAAATATCAAACACATGTAGAACGAAATAAACAGACTAAGAAGGGGAGATAATTACATGTCGAACTCAAGAATGTTGATTCCCGAACAAAGGAGGAACCCTCCCCTTGAAAATAGAGTCAGGTTTAAGAATACCGATGACACGCAAAGGCCAAGGGTTCTGAGACAACCTACTCCAAACGCGGTTGTTTTAGATGATTTCTATGATGATCAATTGATTGAGCAAGAATATTATTACTTACCCGATGAGATATCTGAGATAGTACACCAGATGGACGGATGCGAGACATCCATGTATATATGTGGAGAGGGAAAAAACGGTCCTAACTCACAAGAAAACGTTTCCCAAACAAGAGGGTTTGTAAATATACCAAAGAATAAAGGCGAGTCTGACAAAGAAAAACAAAAATAAAAAGAAAGTGAAAAAATGAATGAAAATGTGTCAAATGAAAAAGTGATAGATGGAGCTAAAAGGAAACACATGGCGTCAAGCTCCACTCAAATGACATACAATTCTGTGGAGAAATTAAGTTCAGGATAAATCTGCCTTTTATGGAAGTGGTGAAAATTCCTCAGTAGAGGCAGAACATCTTGAAGTTTTTGGATGACCCATCAGAAATAACTAAAGTTGGTGTTACCATTCCAAGACAGAACCAGAACCCGTTGAACGTTAAGTTGAGAGGTAAAATTACACCCTTCTATATTTCAATTGAAAACCATGATGTTGCATTGCATAATTTTTTAGTTGATACTGGTGTGGAAATTAATATAATGCCACAAGCGGTCATGGAAGCATTGGGCATGAGTTTCTCTAAATATTATGAAATTGGTGAGAGCATATATGCAATCGATTCTAGAAAAGTGTCGGGGTACAGAGAAATCAAATATTTTTATGCTTGGATCTTAACAGCCCCCCATATCATCACAATTTTTAATATTACTGTGGTAGACCTACCCCTAGCATATGAGGTTGTGTTGGGAAGATATTGGACCTCCATGATTGGTGGGTATATAATGAACGATGATAGTTGTATGATGCTACCAGGCAAGGAGGGAGCAATGATTAAAGTTCCTCGTGAACCCATAAAACCTTTCTACTTCAAGAAAAAGGATAATGAATTAATGGAATACTATATGGATGTCAGGATAAGAAACTATGTTATATTGGATGAGGAACATAATGAAGGCCTAAAACGAGTTCAAGATTCAGAAAACTCTGGAAGTTTTTTGAAGGCCACTGGAGAATGTCATTCGATGGATCTTGCTCTAAATCTGGGAACAGAGTTGGGATTGTTCTAATAAGTCTAAATAAGATTGTGCATCACCATGCTATAAGACTAGAGTTTCCATGCACGAATAACGAGGAAGAATACGAAGCTTTGATCCAAGGAATGATCCTCACACAAGGAATGAAAATAGAACACCTCATTATGACTGGAGATTCAGAACTAGTCATCAATCAGGGTACCCAAAAATACAAAATCAAAAGGAGAGATTGAAGTTGTTTTCAAAAGATTTAATGAGTTGATGGAATCTTTCCACTCTTTCAACATTACTTTCATTCCAAGGGACAAGAATCACAGGGCTGATTCACTATCCTTGGCGGCCTCATTATCAAACCCATATGACGTCCTAAGTAAAACTTATTTCTGGGTAGAAAGAGATTTTCGGCCTTCCGTTCCTAAC
The DNA here is from genome assembly GCA_009831015.1 of Picea engelmannii. Taxonomy (NCBI): domain Eukaryota; kingdom Viridiplantae; phylum Streptophyta; class Pinopsida; order Pinales; family Pinaceae; genus Picea; species Picea engelmannii. The sequence goes on from ML796602.1 coordinate 44,828, forward strand.
AATATTTAGTACCTACCAGTTTTTGAAAATGATGAACAATTGGAAGTCTTTATGTTGAACGATGATGAAGAAGAAGATAATATCTCGATTGGCATCCCAAAAGACTGTTTACAAGAGAAATATTTGTTTACAAAATATGATCATGCCAAGAATCTCCATGAAGAGGTTTCAGTTCGAAAGGTGCAAGAGACAAGAAAATTCAACATTGGACTAGATGAATTCCCAAAATATGTCAACTTCAGAATTGATTGTACCCCCGAAGAGATTGATCAATATGTTTCCTTACTTAAAGAGTATATTGATGTTTTCTCTTGGATCTATGATGATTTGAAGGCCTATGATAAAAAAATATTCTATCACATCATTCCTCTGAGAGACGAAGCTAAATAAGTGAAACAAAAAATAAGAATGATGAATCCTAAGTTGAAGCCTCTGGTAAAAATCGAGTTGGAGAAGTTGAAGAAGGAGGGGATAATTTATCCCATCAGACACTCGGACTAGCTTTCAAATCCAATGATTGTCAGGAAAAAGACCAGACAAACTTGAATGTGCATTGACTTCAGAGATCTTAACAAGGCTTGCATAAAAGATAATTTTCCATTACCCAATATGGAGTTCCTATTGCAACAAGTTTATGGATCGGCATACATGTATATGTTGGATGGTTTCTCTGGATACAATCAGGTTTTAGTAGATGAGGAAGATAGAGAAAAGATGACATTTATCACACCATGGGAAACATATGCATATGCTAAAATTCCTTTCGGTTTGAAGAATGTCGGAGCCACTTTCCAAAATTCCATGGATCATGCGTTCAACAAAATGATAGGAAAATTTATGGCAGACTATCAGGATGACTTGATGGTGCATTCAAACTAAAGGGAGGATCACATCCATCACTTAAGGAAGGTATTTGAACGATGTAGATTATATGGTGTCTCTTTGAACCCAAAGAAATGCTTGTTGGTTGTGACTCAAGGAAATTTGTTGGGCCACATTGTGTGCAAGGAGTGGATTTATATAGATCCAGAAAGAGTTAAGGAAATAAATGAGCTCAATCCCCCTACATATAAAAAGGGAGTCCAATAATTCTTCAGGAAAATCAAATTTGTCCAAAGGTTTGTCCTTGATTACACAAGCATCGTGAAGCCCATCAATTTGTTTTTGAAAAAGGAGTAGAGATTCGAATGGACAACAGACACTAAGGACGAATTCAATAATATCAAAGGGGAAATCACCACCGTTCCCGTCCCCATTAGCCTAGATTTTTAGAAATATTTTATCATCTATTCATTCACTATAGAGGTAGTCACCGCATCCATCCTCACTCGGAAAAATAGAAATGGAGAAGAACTCCCAATAAGTTTTATGAGAAAGACCCTACATGACTATGAGTTAAGATATTCATACCTCGAGAAGTAGGCTTTGGCTCTTGTCAAAGGTGTCGCACATTTTCGTACGTATATCATAAACTCCCATGTCATAGATTATGTTCCTTATTCACCATTCAGGCTGCTCCTAAATCAACAACTGAGAGAAGAGAAGTGGGCTAACTAGCTAGCAAAAATTCAATAATATGATATCGAGATCAAACCCTTAAAGGAAATCAAAGAACAAGGTCTATGCAAGCTCATTGCAAATGGGGACTCAGTCGATGGGACGATTGCAATATCATTCAGGGAACCATTAACCGATTTAGAATGATATAGAGATATCATATTATGCTTAAGGTTCGAGCAATTCCTTGTTACAATGAATCCCAAGGAGCAAAGGACACTCAAGATGAAGGCGAACCAATATGTGTTGATTTTTGACATACTTTTCAGAAGAAATTTTGATGGTATACCGTTGAGGTGCACAGATGAAAATCAAGCCCAAGGGTTGATCAAAGAATTCCATGAGGGAATATGTGGCAGACACTTTGCACCTACTGCAACCGCTCACAGAATAATCAGAGAAGGATTTTACTAGCCATCAATCTTCAGGGATTCATATTCTGCAATAAGGAGATTTATGTCATGTCAACAGTTTTCAAGGAGAATGAAGAAAGTTGTGATTCCCTTGCAGTCGATTGTGGTAGAAGAACCATTTTCTCAGTGGGGACTTGATGTTGTTGGGACGATTAATCCAAAATCTAGAAAGGGCCATATCTATATTCTGACAACTACTAATTATTTCACGAAATGGACATAAGTGGTGGTGTTGAAGAAGGTTGATTCTAAATAATTGATTAAATTCCTCACGAACAACATTCTGCCAAGATTTGGTGTCCCTGGAAAATTCATCACAGATAACGGCTTGATCTTCATCAGATCAAAGTTCACAGAGTTTTGTAGAGAATATGGGATCATCATGGGTCAATCATCGAACTATTATGCACAAGGAAATGTCCTTGTTGAGTCCATGAACAAAACACTCATGCAAATACTTAAGAAAACCATTGAGATCAATTAGAAGAATTGGCATCTGAAGTTGATAGAGGAATTATGGGAAATTCGTACGACCCTGAAGGATAGCACCAGGTTGTCTCCATATTTATTGGTTTATGGGAAAGAGGAAAAAATGTCAATTATCCTCGATCTTAATGCATCAATCTTCATTTTTAACATCGAGGATAAAGAAAACACTTCACCTATCCAGAAAAGGATCAATCAGTTGCTGAAATTAGAAGAGGAATGAAGCACATCGTTGAATCAAAATTCTAAGAGGCAGTGGAGCGTCAAGAGATATTTTGACCAAAGCCCCATTATGAAGACCTTTCAGAAAGGAGAACTGGTATTGCTTTGGAACAAAGGTAAGGAGAAGCCACGCATGCATGCAAAGTTCGAAGCTCTCTGGATCAGACCCTATGTCGTCGAAAAGATATTGGGATTTAAATCATATATTCTCCAAGACATGAAAGGAAAAAGGTTAATGTTTCCTATCAATGAGACACATTTGAAAGTTTTTTCTCCTAGCACTTCTTTCATTTGCATTGTACATAATTTTATTTTCTTTTGTATATTCTTAAATCTGACTCCATAGCCCAATGGGCTGAAGCACATGGTCATGAGAGATTTTGGATTCTTGACAACCCACAGGGGGTTATCATACCATAGTTGGAGCCTATTGTTGAGTTGATTTCGCGCTTCGAAAAATTCCCTCCCCTTTTCTATTTTTCCCAAGTTCTTTTCTCCCTTTCTTTTCCCTCTTCTATACTTACCCATTTTTCTCTTTTCTTCTTCCCCTCTATTATCCCTTTCTGGTTCTATACTTATTCGTGTTTCTATTATTGTGGGTTCCCAGGTTGAAAAACTCACATATCCTCATATCCATCTATATCCTCACATCACGAGTCCAACCGACCATCACACCTTTCTATACTTGGCCAATTTTATGACCGTGGGTTCCCAGGTTGGCAGTATCGAACTCTCATGCCCCATGTTTCGTGATATACATCTTGCACCCAAAACTTCCGTAATATAAAATTCAACCCGGGACTCCTCGAACTCACAAGCTTCACTCTACCTATGATGAGTCCTTCTGACCACCTCACATTTCCATACTTAGTTGATTCTTCACCTCCTGTTGTCACAGATTTGTGGGTTCCCGAATTCCCGGGTTCACAAAAGTTTCAAAGAATTTTTCACTCTCGGCCATCCCCGCCACCTTCCCACCCTTCCCAATTCACATTAATTGTGATTTTATTAGTAACAAATCACCACACAGGTTCGAAAATATTCGCATTAATAAGCGAAAAAATCGAGGGCATATCCCATTAAAACACATTAAACCAAGATTTATGGGAGATTATATTATCATCCCCTAACATTCATTTTAAATACTATTAGGATAAAAGGAATATTCTCATCACCTTATTGATGAAGATCGACAACATTTATGTGGAGATACGTTGAATATTTTCGGGTGTGAGTATCAGAGTTTTCAGTGGTCCGGAGATTATTCCTACTCCTCATCCCCTTCTTCACAGAAGGAAGTTATTTAGACATCTATAATTGTACAAGAAGGTTGTTTCCTGAAAGTTTTTTACTATAAGGAGTTGGCACCTGGTGTTCCGATAGATATATTCTGAACCAACAGATTATCTAGTTGCAGGACCATTCCCTAGTCTCCCTATCACCTCAAGTATTTTGAAAGATGTTGAGACTTCTCAAGCCGACGCTTACTTTCAAGGGAGAATATTGTAGGGAGTTCTTAAAGAAGCACGATAATGGATTGGACCTCTTACCAAAATTATTATAGGACTCAATGTCCATCCCCGAGGATATCACCAAATTACAGGTTAGTGCATTCAAAAACCCTTTTCGGGAAATTACATTACTTTTCACGAGGATAACAAGACAAGAAACTACAACCAACATCTCTAAGATGATTCTGTATATTTTATATTTTACGGTGAAAGAAAAAAACGTTTTCGATTAGGGTAAGTTGATTTCCATTGAAATCTCTTCCCAATTATCGCAATACAGAAGGGAGAAGAAATTCGTTATGTCTTCTTATTTAATTTTCGCAATAGCGCATTTCTCTCCATTCCCCATATTATCTCTGTGTAAGAAGTTAAACTGTGGATTTGACCTAGCAACCTTCTAGTATCAAACATTATGGAGACACAAGGCCTCCCAACATTTTTATAAAGTCTTTAATAATTTTGTCTCAATTTTGAAGGGTTGATATTTGGAAAGGATTTTCCCCAGATGTCTGAACAGGAGAGAAATTTCATGGATAGGAAGGAGACACTAGAACAAATGGATAAATATAATGTTAAAATGATTTTTGGATCCAAATAAAATCCTTCCTTCCTTCCATGTCACATATCTGATAGAATGTTTGTTGCTAAGATAGCAATGCAATACATGTACTGGTTGCATTTGTTCCATGAAAAGAGAAAAAATAAATTCATACGTGTGCCTTCGAAAGTTGGGGTTTTCATATTTAGGAATATGAACAAGATTGATGAATTTGCGGGCCACTTCCACATCCTCAATTTGAAATATGCTGAAAAATTAAAAGGGTTTGACCCTAATGGTATATTTGTAGAATACCTATTGGTTGTCGGTTTAAGAAATTATTTCATTAATGCTATCCTGAATGAATATGCAGATAACACCTCAGGAGCTCCTTCTCATGACACTGACAACCTAGAGACAATACTGAACACCAATGAGTCGTACAAGCATAGAGGGAAAGGTTCGGGTGAGAAAAGTGTCCAATCCCCGACTGTCACGCCCAAGAGTACAACATCTCGTAACAATGATCAAACATACTACCCAAGTAAGAAATTCACACATAGTTCTTTAGGAAGAGAAGGAGATAATAAATCTCCCTCCGAAAAAATTGAAAGTTCTCATAAACTTCCCGTGAGAAAGAAATGAAAAAACATTGTGCAAGAAGAGGAGGGAATGAGGGGAGAAAGTGATATCCACGATCTCTCCCTCGAAGATATGGAACTAGAAAATGGCATTGATAGAGTGTTCCCTGACGATGAATATCTAGAGAAAACTACTCCCTAGAACACTCAGATGGAAATAATTGGGACCGAGACATTCGACGAAGAAGAGCCTTTTCAATTTCAGAGCGTTGTTTTTTACAGTGAACCCAAAAATTTGATTATTGAAAAAAGATATGTAAATAATAAGAAGGGGAAATATCATTCAGAGATTAACATATGGAACATGCGGCCTTCCCAGATCTCCCGGATACATCGAGCAACTGGAGATACTCTAGAAAACTCTATTGACAGCCTTGAAGCAAAGAATATCAGGTTAAAGGTGAAAATCAAAGAATTGGAGGGAGCTCTAATGCCCCTTCCAATGTTTGCTAGTCCTTTAGAAATGATCGGGCCTACAACACCTATGACAAAGTTAAAAGGATCAGACAAACTTCTCACATCAACCCAAGGATATGTGGAAAAGAATATAAATAAAAGAATAGAAATTATAATAGAGGCTTGGGAGATGTCAAAGAGTATGGTCTCTTTTGAAACAAGAGCACATGTGTTTCATGAATATCTACAAGTAGATTTGAAAAACAAGCAAGGTTTCTACCTCGATGTAGTTGTTCCATTTGGTGTTAAAGTCACTAGTATGACAGAATTGAGAAGAAGAGAGGAGGATATCCCTTCCCCGAATCGAATAAAGAAACTAAACGCATGCATGGAAAGAAAAGGTAAAAAACCTAAATGGTATCGTTCAAGCATGTAGCCAGGCCATAACTAGAAAAGAGGAAATATTCAAAAATCTAATTGAGATAGATCTAGCTGGCAGCACCAATGAATTCCAAGACCAATTTCTTGGATGTATTTTTTGGAGTCTTTATGGTCACAGGAGGAAGGATAGGAAGTTTTTCCATGACCAGGAGAACATAAGGATGAGGTTAACTAAGCAGTTAGGGTTTCCCCTCAACCTGGGTGTTAATCGAAAGCTACCGAGAAATCCAAAAAGAAGATCACACCTGAAAAGGGGGGAACCCAACCTGAGAAAGAAATATGAATTACTCCACCAAGAGAAGAAATCCCTCAAAGAAAATTAAGGTCCTCTACAACAAAAAATAGGGAGAGGGAAAGTGGAAAAGAGTATTCCAGGAACTATATGAGACAAGGAGAAGAACATGCCATCCCAATAGGCCCATTGTCATATGAACATTCTGAGGATAATCTTGTGCCCACTACCATGCAACAAGAAAAAACTCTCAAGTCAAAACAAGCAGAGAAAGGAGGACTAAACCATCTAGTCTTGATATTGTTGCAATAGAATTTGTGCCAGTAGACACCCTGATTCTAAATGGAGAAAAAGGAGGAAAGGGAGTTAGGCCCCTGAAATTCCAAGAAAAACTAATATAAAAATGAGGCTCACAAACCAATTAAGGTTAAATTCCAAGGCACTATTTAATCCATCCTTAAAGGAGAAAAATCCAATAGTAATCGAGGATGAGGACACTGAAGAAGACCTCTATGAATTTTCCAATATGGAGGAGATGGCTATACATACATTGAAAGGGATGAAAAGGGATAAGGCAAGGCATAAATGTAGTGAAGGGGAGACCTCAAGTGTAAAATATGCTACTTTAAAAATAGAGTACATTGTAGATCCAAAATAAGAACAAAATTTGATTGATTTTGGTCCAGAACCTGAGCAAGAATCTGATGGCATAACTATAGATGCAGAGCTAGCCCCTGAGCAGATTCCCCATTATGTCAAACCAGAGATGAAAAAAAAAATGATGGTGTAGGAACCTGTGAGAGAGGCAATTGATAAAAAACCTGAGAAATCATCGAGATATGAAATGAGGCTAAGGAAATCCAAGTTGTCCATTTACCTCAATAAACCTATTGTAGAGGAAGAGCAGGGGCTCAAGAATGGAAGCAAAGTAAAGACATTAATCAAGCCAAAAGTTTAAGATAACATGGAGATGGATGGCAACCACTAGGTGCAATCTCTCAAGCAACAAAATGATTACATGAGGCAACAAATCCATAATCTACAACAAAAAAACTAGGCCCTTGATCTGCAATACACAAATATGAAAAAAATGTATAAGAAGTTTCAAAAGAATCATCAGAAAACATGCATGTTCTTGAAGGAGATAATCTAAGTGTCTGTCGTTGTCAAAGGGTAAACAAATTCGAGACTTGTGCCAGCTTGATCCACCTGTTTTCAAGGTTGGTCTCCAGTTTTTGGTCTATGTGGGAAGCCATGCAAAGTCAACTGCCAACAACAACTTATGAAGACTTTTTCTATGCATCTTGTTTACTTCAGTTATAAACAATAAGTTCCAGTTGCACTAATAGAATTTTTTTTGGGTTTAGTTAGAGGCACTGATGCCACTTGTAATAAGTTGTTATTTTCTTTGATAAGAACAAGATTTTTGAGGTCAAATGGATGGGGATTTATGAACTGACACTTCATCTCAACTCCACTTAGTTAAAAAAAAAAAACAATTTGTAATTAGGCAGCAACAGTGAAATTGTATCTACAGGATCTGATTGTGATGTAAAGTTGAACTTTAGATTTTAGATCCTAGATAGGTAATTGAACCCTCTCTAGATAGAGATAAATAGAGGGATCTTTGAATGTAAAGGTTGTGTTTTTTGGGGATATCAAGCATCAGGATTTTGGCTGGGCCTTTAAGCATAAAACTGTTAATTTTCCCACCTGGTGAATATAATTTTTTGTGACAGAATGTGTTTTCTCAAATCTTGTGTGTCTTATTATCTTATCTAGATGAAAATTGAAATGTATGAAAATTATTGTTTCTTTTCCTTTCAGCTATTGTCTCAATGAACTATTTATTGTCATGCAACATGATCTTAGCTATTGTTTCAGTGAAGAGTTTATTGTAATACAACATGTTAGGATGATTTGTCTCCAGGTACATGTTTTGGATCTGACATATTATTTCAAGTCTGAAAGTTCATACAACAAGTAACAAATTGCATGTTTTTTTGTATTTCCTTTATTTTATTCTTCATACCTTTATCTTCTTTCCAAAATGCATGACACCATATAAGGGAAACCTTATAGCGATATTGTTGAAAATTCCAACTAGGTCTCTACCCTTGAAAACCTATGTATCAGCTGACCAACAAACTTAATTCATAAAAAACAATAATTACGACACTTGAGGTGGCCTATCTCTTCCCTTTAGAAGTGAGGTGCGTATCTAAGGACCAACAATCACCTACAACCATACATGTCTAGGATTCATCAAGTTTTTTGGGAAGAATAAGGTGATTTTATTTGACACTAAATAGGTCATTCAAGCAACATTATTGTAGACACAGGGTGCTAGTAAGAACATGCAAACAATAGAGGGTTATTTCCATGTTACGAAGAAATTGATTCTACTAGAATAAGGTAGACCACTCTTCACATAATGTGTTTATTGCATGAAGGAATGCTTATTTGGATCTCCCTTAACAAGAAAAAACTAGAACTTGACTTGGATTTCATTATTTTTTAAGATAGATCATCTCTAAGTCTAAGAATGAAAAATATTTGCATGTTGAAGATTGGAGTGAACTCTAACTGAAGCATTCAAATTTGAAGATTTCTCAACCCTGAGATGCAATGCATAGAATTTTTAAATATGGGAACAAGTGAGCCAATAACTAGATCCATGACCATAGTTATAACAAGATTCGGTAGCTAAATCCACGAGCCAAAGCCAGAGATAGAGTTGTAGCTATAGAAAGGAGCCAGAGTTAGAGCCATACTCCAGAGAAGTAGACATAAGGTACATTGATCTAGGTTGGGATGGACAAGAGTCATTGTCCTTCATTTGACCAAGTGAATGGTTGTAAGACTTGATACCTACTAGTGCAATTTCAAAATTTATGAATGTTAGAAAATAAAAGAAGATACAATGCAAGTTCTAAATAATAAATGGAATAAAAAGAAAAAAAGAATGAAATGTAAAAGAAAAAATGAAATAGAAGATAAATTTAGGGAAAGTAAAATGAAGTACAATGAATCTTGGCCATCCCACTACCTCCATCTATATCTATATCTTATTCTAAATTGACTCTCAAAGTTTTTTGTTTTTGGCCCTTGCTGGCCAAGGGGTGACGATGCAAAAGATCCATGAGTTGCATTGAAACCAAAGACTATCAAAATAGAGACTAAGGACCATTTGGATGTTGGTTTTCCCATTTTTGTTTCCACGGTAAATCTTTATGTCCATTGTGTGATTGATTTTATGTCTAGTGAGGATCTCTCATATGTGTTTAATATGCTTCTGTTATTGATGTTTAGTGTATTTTTATGAGTTTGGTAATGGTTATAAAGATGAATTATTAGTGGTAGCTCTATTATTCCACTCTTAATTTCATTATCCATTATAAATTGATGAATGCCAACATCTCTATATTTGCCTCATTTTTATCTACTCTAACATTGAATATCCATGGCTATCATTAATTGATTGTTGCACTATTATAATGAGCTTATAAACATATTAGGAAACCTATTGACCACTAAAGCCACAAACATAAAACTTTTCCTCCCCATGATCAGACACTACCAATTCTCTATTATTAGGGTTGTCTACTATATCCTTATCCCAAGAGGTCACACACTACCCTGTAGGCTAATTGGGAGACACACACAAATTTTTTATGTAACATACCCAGCCACCCCTGGGTCGGGCACACTACCTCAAGAAATCTTGTCGAAACTAAAATTTGAATTATGATGCCCTTTAATTATTAAAGAAGCATGAAAGAAACATGATAACAACACATGCAATAATAAATATTCATTCTAAAGTATAAATAATGCTCAAACTTTCCATGCATAACAATAACCAACAAGAATGTATGTTATAACATACGAATCTCAGAGACAATAATTCATACATAGCAGAAATAAATATATAACAGAGAAAACACATAACAAAGATCAATTATATTAAGCAAAAAGTTTCACCAACTGACTGCAAACCAAGGACATTCCACCCAATCCTAGACATTGTTGTTCCAAGTCTCAAAAGTAATGTCACCCTCATGCCAGGGCTATGAATCCACAAGGATGGTTCTAGGGTGTGACTCAACTTCACAAACTAGTCAACACTCAATCTCTCACAGGATTCTGAACACACACAACAATCCAAGTACACCATATCTCTTTTATCTATCATGCACAACCCAAGAGAATGGAACCCCTTCTATGCCATGCAGTTCATCAAGTTGTCCACCTCCTTCTAGGGCTCTATTGCATCTGGTCAATAATATCTACGTTGTGACTCTTAGGACTCAAAACTACAAATAAAATTTATTACATGCCAATGCCTCTTAGGAATGAAGGCATCAATTCATGGTTGGAACACACCAGTCACTTATATAGACAAAAAACATTGGCTTCCTCCTCAATAATTCACCCCTATGGTCCCATTTCAACAACAAGAATGAATGAGGGAAAAGTGAACATAATGGAGAGTGTGAAAAATGAATAATGATGAATAGGGTGAGTGAAGAATAACCAGAAGATGAACCAGAACCCCCAAACATCCCTCAAGATGGGTTTAAATATTTACTTGCAATCAAGTACCACATGGCCTTCCCCAAGAAGCTCATGTAACCACTTCTCTCCATTAAACAATTATGGGTAAATAAAATATGATAAAATAACTGAGGCCCTCAATCCCCCTCTCTCTTGGAATCATATCCCCCTATAACTCTTGTCCTTGTCCGTTTTGCAACCAATGATGCATTTCATTATTAATAATGCTCAAAACATTACAATTCATAAGCATGTTAGCCTCTTTTAATCTTTTTGGCACTCTGGCCTTTCATAAGTTTTATATATATATATATATATATATATATATATATATATATATATATAATATGGGGGCTCAAAATCAGGGTATTACATTCCCCTCCCAATTATTTTGGTGTTGTCCTTAATGCATATACAAAACAAATATTAAAATTTATTCAAAAAGTTGCGGGTACTTTGCTTGCATGGAATATTCATGCTCCCAAGTAGAATCTTCAAGATTGTAGCAGGTCCACTGAACTTTACTAGCTCTATAACTCAAGTCCAGAGCATTTTTTTTTTTTTTTTTCCAATATGCACATTGGCTGGACCTGAAAGTATCCCTCTGTTTCCACCTGAATCAGATGCCAATCAATAACATGGTTAGGATCATGTACATGTTTTTTTAGAAATGAGACATCAAATGCATTATGCATACTCATGGAAGAAGGAAATGCAAGCATGTATGCCACTGGCCCTGTTCTATCAAATATCTCAAATGGACCACAAAATCTGGCTATTAGCTTTGTACAACTACCCAACTTCAATGAGATCTTCTTGGGATTTACTTTCAAAAGCACATGATCCCCCACTTTAAATTCTCTAGCTGTTCTATTCTTATCATATTGATTTTGTCTATCTTGAGTTGCCTTTAAACTCCTCTTAATTCTAACCATCAGATCTTCCATGTCCTTGAGAAATTCTTTCCCAAGTACTACTCTATTTGTTGGGTTGTCCCAACTCACTGGAAAATTGCATTTCCTACCATACGAGGCTTCAAATGGGCTCATTTTAAATGAATCTTGATACCCATTATTATAGGAAAACTCAACCAAGTGCAAGTAATATTCTCACTTGCATAGCTTATCCATCACATACATTCTCAACATGTCTTCAATTACTTGGTTGACTCTCTCTATATTCCCATCTGACTGTGGATGGTATGTTGTGCTAAAGTTCATATTTGTACCAAATAATTTAAACAATCCCCTCTAGAAATTTGAAGTAAACTTTGTATCTTTGTCTGAAACAATTGTCCTAGTTATCCCATGCAACCTAGAAATCTCCCTCATGTAAATTTACGCAATATTAGTTTTTGTATGAGTCATTTTTACAGGAACAAAATGAGAATCCTTTTTCAATTTATCAACCACTACCATAATTGAATCATGTTGTCTCATTGTCCTAGGAAATTTAGTTATAAATATCAATGGTTACCACTTCCCATTTCTTCTTTGGAATTGGTAATGGATGAAGAAAACCCATTGGGTGCCTATGCTCAACCTTCACTCTCTGAAATTCCATACATCTGGTAATGTAATCAAAAACATATTTCTTCTCTCCTAGCAAAAGAATTGGCTTCTTACTATTGCAATTGTTTTCTAGTAACCATGATGTCTGACATACAAAACATTATGCATTTCTTTTAATACCAAATTCCTAAGCTCTCTGTAACTAGGAACATAAATTATATTTTTAGGCATAAGCACTCCATCTTCCTTCATCTCATATTCTTTAATTTTATGTTTTACATTTACTTGATGTAAGTTTAGCTTCACCTATAGGTAATGTTGATATGTAACAACATCATCTAAAATTCTGCTCTTTAAATCTGATTGATGCATACTAATGGTTGTATCATGCATGAGATGTACTCTTCTACTAAGTGCATACACATCTTTTTTTTATTTTCCTTTGATATTCTTGATGTCAAAATCATATTCACTTAAAAATTCTAGCCATATCGTTTTCCTGGCATTCAATGTTGGTTGTTCAAAAAGATATTTCATACCATTATGGTCTGTTCTTAATTCAAATTTCTTCCCCATGAGATAATGCCTCCACATCTTCAATGCATGAACAATGGAAACATGTTCCAAGTCATGTGTGGAATAGTTCCCCTCATATTCCTTAAGCTTCATGGATTGATAGCCAATGACATGTCCATTTTGAGTGAGTACTCCACCAAGTCCTTCCTTGCATGCATCTGTACATACCACAAAGCTTTCATTTGGGTCAAAAATATTTAAAATAGGTGAAATAGTAAGTAATTCTTTCAACAAATTAATTTTCTCCTCACACTTAGTTGTCCATTCAAATTTAATTCCCTTCTTTTGAAAATAAGTGATGGGATGCACAATCTTAGAGAAACCTGCTATAAATATTCTATAGTAACCAACTAATCCCATAAAAGATACGACTTCAATATTCTTTTGATCCACTGCTATGCCTTGTTATGAAATAATGTGTCCCAAGTAATGGATTTGTTCTTTGTAAAAAGAACACTTACTAAGCTTGGCATGGAGTTGATGTCCCCTCGACACTTATAACACCAACCTCAAGTGATGTTCATTCTCTTCCTTGGACTTGGAATAAATAAGTATTTCATCAAAGAACACAATGACAAACTTATCTAGACAATTTCTGAATATTCCATTCATTAATCACATAAAGACAGTTGGTGCATTGGTTAGTCCAAATGGAACCACTAAAAACTCATAATTCCCATACCTGGTTCTAAAGGTTTTATTATTGATGTTTTCTTCATTTATTGTTACCCGATGGTATCTTAATCCCAAGTCTATCTTCGAAAATATCCTTGCTCCTCTTAGTTGATCAAAGAGGTCATCAATTATGGGTAGAGGGTATTTTTTCTTCACAGTGGATTTATTCAAATTTCTAAAGTCTATACACAACCTCAATGTTCCATCCTTCTTTTTGAAGAGTATTGGTGCTCCCCAAGGTGAAACACTTGGACGTATGTACCCTTTCTTCAAAAACTCTTCCAATTTCATTCATAATTCTTTCAATTTAAGTGTACTCATTATGTAAGGTGTTTTTGATACTAGGGAAGCTCCTGGTACTAAATCAATAGAGAAATGTATCTCCTTCTTTCGTGGAAATCCTGGTATTTCTTGGAATACATATTCAAACTTTTGTAGTACCAAAACATATTCAAGGCTTGGCCCTTTTTTCCTTTCTGGATCCTCCACATGGGCTGCATACAATTGACATCCTTTCCTGAAACATTTCTTCAGTTGTAAGGCTGAAATATCCCTTATAGAAATGGGTCTTGGAATTCCTTTCACATTTCTCTGTTTTCCTTCTTCATCAAGACATGTAAAAGTCTTGTTATGACATTCTAGTACAACATGGTGCTAGTCCAACTAGCCCATTCCAATTAGGATGTCATAAGATCCTAATGGGATGATATTCATATCAACAATGATATTTAATCCATTAAGATTTACTAGACAACCTATGATGCCTTCATTGATCCTTATTTTTGTTCCAGTGTCTAGTTGAACCAAACTTGACTTCTCTAGCTTACTTTTCTCCAAATGTAATCTATACACTATTTTAGGATCAATGTAACCATGAATTTCTCCTGAATAAATTAAAATAGCAACATGATGATTAATGATATTACCTTCCACTTCGATCATATTAGATTGGTACTCTTCTTGTCTATCTTCTAAGGCTACATATATTCTTACCATCTCCTCCACTGTTGTAGCCTCTTGGATGTTGTGCATGTTCTTCTCTTTTATCTCCTCTGTGAGGTAAATCCTTGTATAGGTTATTTTCCTTGCACCCCGAACATTGGATTGGTGGTCTTCCAATTTCCCCAAGGATCCCTTTTTCTTGGATTCCTCCTTAGCAGACTGATCTTGTTGATTTTTATTAGGGTTGTTTCTATTGAAAGGAGGTTTGAACCCCATCCTAATCTGATCATATTAATCTTTCTTCTTATCCTTCAATGATTTTTGCATGGATTCTCTTCCCTTTCCTTGCTCATATAGGTACTTATCCTTCCTGATAGTCTCAGTCAATGTCCTGGGATCATATTGAATCTTCTTTATAAAATGAAGGAATTACACTAAAAACTATTTTCATTTTCACCTTCTCATCCTTTATAAACCCCACATATTTTAGAAATCCCAAGAACTTATTTTCATACTCTACCATGGTCATTCTTCCCAACCTTAGTTCAAAGAACTCTTGCATATTATTGTCATAAAAGTTCTATGAAAGGCACTCCTTTTGAAAATATTTCTTTAACTACTTCTAAGTGATCCTTCTCTCATTAATGTGCTCAACTTGCTTCAGTTGATCCCACCACATAATAACTTTCCCATGTAAAAGGTATGTGACAATTATTTCTTCTCGGTTTGAGGAGTAGTTATGCAATTGAAAATACCTCCTGAGTCCGAGAAACCATGATTCAACATCATATTATCTTTCTCTTTCACCATCAAAGGATGGTGGCTTAAGTTTCCTCAAATCTCCTTGCAAAATTTCCAATTCATGCCTTCTTCTTTGGTCCCTAATATGAGACACTTCTGGGCTTCTTATGGAGTTTTCAGATGCATAAAATTTCCTTTTTGAGTAGGGTGGGGAGTGATGTCTATCAGTTCTGTTGGAACTTCTTGAATGAGAAGCTCCTCTGTAGTTACCCCTTCTTTCATGATATCTTTCTTGTTCCTCCTACCTTAAGTCTGATCCTTTCCTTTCTTTCCCATGCAACTGATTTAGGCTTTGAAATACTTGATCATTTATCTAACTTTTTTCTTTCATCAACCTATCATTGTCTGTTTTGTAACTCTACACTTCTACTTTCAGGATTCTCATAGGCTCTATTAAGGTTTCTTGTTCCCCTCTGCTTCTGTGCCCATTTGATTTTGTCTCTGCATTACCAACACTGATATTTTGACCTTTGGATTATTTTTCATGAATGAGGGGTCCCTCTCCTTCCTCCATTTCTTGAATATGAATCCTTATCTTAAAATGATATGGTTATACTCCCTAATTCTGCAAAATGTGCAGCCAACAAAAAATTTTAGGATAAAATAACTGAACAAGATCCATGAAATTATGCACAATTTGTTCCAATACTATATCATAATTCTTTCTTTTATGAGTTCCCTCGAAAATATTCAACACTTAGATTATTTTTCTGTCTATTCAAATTCACCGACTCACGGACTGATAGTAGGTCCAACACTTAGCCATTTTTCTAAATTTTTCAGACTCATGGACCTTCAGACTTACGGACTCATAAAAATTCCAACACATCCATTTTTCTAAATTTTTAGACTCACGGACTCACAGACCTTCAGACTTACGGACTCATAAAAATTACAACACTTAGCCATTTTTTTCTATCTTTACTAGTAGATTGGATGGTTGAGATTTAATCTCCTTTTGACTGGATGATCCCGAATAATCTAGAATCTTCAACGAATCAACAATCACAACTTCATCATGCATTGGGATGGATGGTTCTTATTCATTTCAGGACTTCGGCACTTCGGGACTCTGGGATATTACAACTTTCAATTTGTTCAATTCCCCCAGAGTGATACCTATCGAAGTGGTCATAAAGTGTAGGTGATTGATGCGTGTTGGTTAAAACTCCCCACTTAATCTCTCCTCCCACTTCTTCATCCAACGGCTAGGAAGGATCCTACATGATATTGATCTACGGTTGTCAGGAATTCAACACTTCGGGACTCTAGGATATTACAACTCGCAATTTGTTCAACTCCCCCAGAGTGATACCTATTGAAATGGTCATAAAGTGATGGTCACCACGTACCATCGATTAACATCTCTGCTTACGCTATCCTTCCACTAGATTAATCCAATGGTTGAGAAAAGTCCCGAAGGGATCTTAGATCGATGGTCTATGTGAATTCGCTATTTTGGCCTTTGTAACTTTTGTTGGTAGAGATGTTCGAAAGTCCTGGAGACCATAATATTGGATATGACACGACATGCTAATATCACCTATGGTTACATGGACCCATGGTATGTGTGCCATCTGTCACTCAGAAATGGAAATGTTGGGGTCCAAAAGGCACCAAACCCATGTGACACGTGTCCCCACATAGAACCTTGACCAAGTGGCATAAGACACATCATTCACCAAATGGATTATCCACATTACTCTACTCCATATCTGACCGCCTGACCGATTTCACGATTACGGCTTTGCACTTCATGGATTTAGCCCTTCACAGCTTCGACACTTTGTGGCTTTTCCTAATCTCAAGTAATCACCAAAGTGCAAAGTTTCAGAGTCCTAAAACTTCACTATCCTTATACTTATGATATAATGGCTCACATTACTCTCGAATTCCTTCCTCGATCTAATGGTTCGCGGAATTTTGAAAATTCGGCCTTCAGGGTTTCTAGGACTCAAACTTATTTGCATTTGGAGGGTCAACGTTGGATGACCACGATCAATGATGGAGATTTCACCTTAAATTCCTATCATATAGGACAACCAAAAATATTTCATGAATTTGTCCTTTAGGATTTCATTCTTCTTCCATGCCTCCAAGAATCACCAAAGTGGTGAAGATCCAAGGTTTTCTATCTCTCGCTTGGCTTCGATCAACGACTAACAATCGACCAGTTCAATCTAGCGGTCATTAATTACATGACTCTTGATATGACGATCTACATTTTCCTTAATTCAACGGTTGTGATTACTCATGAAATCCAAAAGGGAACAATCACAAATCCATGATCCTTTACAAAGAATCTTTGTCTGCACGATGCTCTGGATTTTGTGCGGTTTTTGCAACGTTATTTCTCATGATATTTTTTGCATACATTTGTCATGGTTGACATTGATGCCAATTAATTTTCCTACACAGAATACCAGGTCCAATAGTTCTAGCCCATACCAATCTAGTGTTTCAACCTGAAGCTATGATACCAATCTGTAACATACCCAGCCACCCCCGGGCTAGGCACGCTACCTCAAGAACTCTCATCGAAACTAAAATTTGAATTCTGATTCCCTTTAATTATTAAAGAAGCATGAAATAAACATGATAACAACACATGAAATAATAAAGATTAATTCTACATTATAAAGAATTCTCAAATGTTCCATGCATAACAATAAACAGTAAGCATGCAAGTTATAACATATGAATCTTAGAGATAATAATTCATACACAATGAAAATAAATATACAACAAAGAAAACACATGATAAAGAACACTTATCGTAAGAAAATTGTTTCGCCAATTGGCTACAGACCAAGGACGTTCCACCTAACCATAGACACTTTTGTTCCAAGTCTCAATAGCAATGTCACCCCTGAGCCAAGGCTATGAATCCACAAGGATGGTTCTAGGGTGTCACTCGGCTTCCCAAACCATTCATCACCCAAGCTCTCATAGGCTTCTCAACACACATAGAAATCCAAGTACACCAGCTTTGTTCTATCCATCTTGCACAACCCAAGAGAATGGACCCTCTTCTCTGCCACGCAGTCGCTCAAGATTTCCACCTCCTTCCAGGGATCTAGTGCATCTGGTCAGGAATATCTACGTTGGGACTCTCAGGATTCCAATTGTGAATAAAATTTAGTACATGCCAATTCCTCCCAGTCATGCAAGAATCAATTCATGGCTATAACACACTAGTCACTGCTACAACCAACGAACAATGTCTTCCTCCTCAATAATTCTCCCCTTATGGTCCCATTACAACAACAAGAATGAATGAGGGAAAAAGTGAACAGAATGAAGAGTGTGAACAATGAATAATGATAATAATAATCTATTTTTAAGGTCACAGCCAAGCCAAACACCAAATTGGTGTATGAGACCTCCTCCGCCCAGCGATTTTACTGGTAAAGTCTACGAAGGTATACATACCCTACCCCCTATGGATTTGAACTTGTGACCTCTTAGGAGGAAACACATGTTCTTAGCCATTAGGCTCACTCAATATGAATAGGATGAGTGAAGAAAAACTAGAAAAATAACCAGAACCACCAAACAACCCACAAGATGGGTTTAAATATTTACTTGCAATCAAGAACCACGTGGCCTTCCCCAAGAAGCTTGTGTAACTACTTCTCTCCAGTAAACAATTATGGGTAAATAAGATATGATAAAATGAATTAGCTCCTCAAGCTCCCTCTCTTGTGGAATCATAACCCCCTATAAATCTTGTCCTTTTCTGTCTTGTAGCGAATGAAGTATTTCATTATTAATAATTATCAAAACATTACATTTCCTAGGCAGATGGCCTCTTTTAATTGTTTGGGCACTCTATCCTTTCATAAGTTAATAAAATAAATTAATTAATATGGGAGCTCAAAATCGGGGTATTACAATTTCCAATGCCCGGAGGCCATACACAAGTCATATAAGATTCACAATCCTAGAAAGTTGTCTTGATCTCTTGGGGTCAAAGAAGGATGGATGGGATTTGTATTATTTGGGACAAGGATCTAGGTGGTGGGATATTCCACTTATTCAATAGATAATGAAATGATAAAGTACTTTAATTTCCTTCCTTTTCATTGGTCATGTGGAATTTCATGGTTCAAAACCCCATGTGTTTATTACCTGCAATTCCTTGGAAATTATTCAGAAAGGTTTTCCTTTTCCACATGAAAATAAATGTTTTTTGTTTGTGTGTGTGTGTGTGTTATCTTATAAATGTAATGGATATCCATCTGATAAATTAGTGAATGGCCAACTGATATGTGCTTAAGAAACGACCATCTCTTACATGCTTTAATTACTTTCCATCTCTTATGTGATTCATGTAATGAGGGATAAGTTTAATTGGAGTTAATCATAAGAACAAGAAACATGTGAAGCAATTGTGATTTATAATATAATTACTGGTGAAGCTTCATTCATGTTAGTATAGTCACTTGAGAAGAATACATGCATATTGATGAGAAGTGCCTTGTAATGAAAATTGCATTCTAAAATTGAGTACATTCTTATGGTGATTTCAAGCAAAGGTGCATTAAGGTTAGTTCATTTTTTTTATCGAAACACTACATAGAAAGTTGATATAATTGTTCATTTTGTGTGGAAATTTAATTCTAGAGATTATGCAACCAATAAACACCATCTCAAGAAGCCAAAGAAGGATGAATCGAATAATCAACCTTATTCATATTTGACAATAGGGTTTCAATTACACTTTGTAATTGAATTGGATTCTCATTGTTATGCTTATATTTTTACTATCATATAATTTGGTTCCATTAATCATAGAGCTATGAACCATGGTGCATTTGAATATGATATCGGACAAGTGATTTGGCCATTACCAACAAGTCGATAGTTATCCATACTAATTGTTTTAATCTTTCATTGACAAAGAGACCTCAATTGAATGTATGTTGGGAAAGAACATGTGAACAATGAATAGGGTATAAAAGTGACCCATGTGATTGGAAACCCATCAAAAGGAGTCAATCAGTAAGCTACATAATTTTAATTGAGAAAGATTATGTTTTTTTATTGCCATATTGTAGAGCATATAATGTTGTAGAGACGTTTTCACTTGGACCTATAATATAGAATTAAGGCCTTGGAACCAGTTATGAAGGTAGAGAACTCATCACCAAACCAAGAATAGAGATTGAAATTTAATTTAGTAGAGGATCCGTGTTGGTGAAGTGAGTTGTCTATAAGTCCCTCATTTATATATTGATATTCTTATAATTTGTTGTCTCAAACTTTATTCTAACAATATAAATAAATAAAAAATAACATCAATATTCAAATATCATATAAATATTGACAGAACAATAATATTATGTTACATTGTGACAATAAGAAGTTAACTTCAATATCATCTCATATTGTAACATTAAGAGGTCCACTTCAATGAAATCTCACATTGTGATAGTATGTCTTACTATAATATGATTACAAGGTACAATAGTAAGAGGTTAATAATATGATTTTGACATTATAATTGACTACAATAACAATATGTTCATAATATAGATGCAACATTTCAATTACCTTCAAGATTTTGTCGAAATTACTCATTGTTCTTAAAAAACAAATCAAGTTTTAGTTTGTGTTTATTTTTCAAATTATTTATAGCAATTTACCTTTCCACTTTCATAATTTGTTTATCAAGAATGTGATTTCTTTTTATAATACAATAAAAATAATAATTTTTTATTGGAATTTTTTTCCAGTCAAACTCTATTGTTAACAATATTCAAATTAAATATTTACACTAATATATGACTTCTGAAATGTATATAATGATTTTTTTTTATTTTGTTTTTTTACTAATTTTAGAGATCATGTTATATAAGTTAAATTTTCAATTGATTTTTAGCAGTTGAATGTAAAGTTTTATAATTAATTGATTCAAACGTTATCTTAACAAATATTCAAAATAAGCAATAATACCAATATTTGAATAATCGGTATTAACTTTAATATTATGTCACATTGTAGCATGAAGAAGATGATTTCAATATCATCTTAGATTTTGACATTAAGAATTTCACTTCAATCAAATATTACATTGCTTACCATAACATTTTATTAAATTACAACTTTACAAGTATGACAATATTATGTCACATTGAGGCATTAAGTGGTTGACTTAAATTGTATGTCAAACTAAGATATTAAGAGGTTAATAGTATGGTTGTGACCTTATAATTGACTTTAAAAATAGATTCATAATATGGATGTAATGTTTCAATTAACTTCAGAGTTTTGTCACATTGATATCCTAAGAAGTTTACTTCTATACTATGTTTGAGCCTTTAGTCTGGTTAGGTATCCCTTTACCCGGGTTGAGTTTAGTCCCAGCTCGGGGGTGACTCACTGTTGAGAGTGATGAATAGTATAGTCTAAGGCTAGGAGGTTCATGGACAGTTTGTATGCAGTTGGTGACAATCTTTCCAAGATAAGTACCAATCGTGTGTTAAATTTACATGTTTCATTGTTATTTACGTGCTTATTGCAACATCGATTATGGTTTGTACTATCATTATGTAATAAACTATACATTAAACTATATATTATTGTTTTATGTAATTTTAAAATATAATTTATATATCATATAATAAAGTATGTTAATATAAATTTCACTTCAATATTCTATCGCATTGTGTATTTATGGTCGATTTTAATATTCTATGAGTTTCGATAATATGGTTTACTTCAATACTATGTCACAACCGAAAAAATTTAAAAATATGGTTGCAACATTCTAATTGATTCTAGTATTTTGTCACAATGTGACATTAAGAGTTTGACTTCAAATTATTATGTCACATTTTGATATTAACAGGTTATCTTCAACAATATTCAAATATTTGAGTGTGTACATTTTCTCAGTTAACCATAAATGTAGTAAACATTTTGAATATGCACTATATTGAAGTTTAGAAACATACCAATTTTTTTAGTGAACACTACACCCATAATCACATGATTCAAATGAAGCTATGAGAGATAGAAAAGAGTCAAGCAATGAAGTGATTAAATATATTAGACATTAATTAAACAATGGAAACAATTAATAATATTTCTCTGCAGTTTTGAACGGAAATAATATTTCTTCGAGGTTTGGAATGGGCATACTAGTTCTCTGTGGTTTTGAAATTATATCTCTGCATTTTTGAATGGGCATAATACTTCTCTTTTTTTTTAAGTAGATATTTTATTTCTAAGATTATATATCTAGGGTTTTCAACGCCAATAATATTTTTTTTTTGAAGGAGATATTTTATTTCTAAGATTACATATATAGGGTTTTGAACATGAATAATACTTCTTTGTTTATTTATTTATTAGGAGATATTTTATTTATAAGATTATATATCTAGGGTTTTGAACGGGAATAATCTATGTAGTTTTTACCTTTTTACCCAGAATAATCTCTGTAGTTTCTCTGGACTTCTCTGTCATTTTTAGAAATTATTTTTGGCTTCTTCAAAGGGTTGAGCATTTGGACATCTTAAATGAGGTGATTCACTTTTTACTTTGATTCAATTTTAATTTTACGTAAATAGATTTAAATATATTTTATTTATTTATTTATTTTAAGTTTCAGAAGTAAAAGTTGATTTGAGAGATAAAGTCAATCAATAATAATAATTGTTATATCTTTTTTCTCTTCTTTTAAATATGAGCACTCCACCACCTATTCCAAAAAACTCATCCTAACAAGGGGAGACCCCCCAAAATCACTCTAGAGATCCTTTATGATTATATGGAATCAGTAGAACAAAAACAGAGAAGAGAGAGATGCCAACATCCAAATAGAGTTAGAAACATTAGAAAAAATGAGTGAAGAAAGAGACATAAAACTCAAATATAGCTAGAGCCAATGATTGATAAAAAAATTAAACATACCATTCAAACTCAAATAGAGGATAGATTCTTAGGGTTCAAGAGTGAATTGCAGACAATGAAGGATAGAATTCAAGAAATGGAAAAACATAAACAATCAACCCAAGAAGGAGGGGTTGAAGAAAATCACAACTTGAGAGATAGGATTAAAGAGCTAGAAGAAAAACTAACCAACAATTTGACCCTCAGTAATATGGAAAACAAATTGGATATCAAACCCATCAAACAGGAAATGAATAGGCTAATCGAATTGGACCATGAGCGTAACAAAAGAGCCTTGAACCTCATAATTTTTGGTATAAAAGAACAACAAGAGGAGGATACACTAGCAATAGTAAAAGAAGAATTAAAAAATAAATCACAAATTGATACAACTTACCTCA
>ML796602.1:68676-85550 GCA_009831015.1 Picea engelmannii
CATTCTCGAAGACCAAGTTGAATTAAGGAAGGAAGTTCAAAAGGTAAAAGAAGCCAGGAAAGAAGGAAAATGGGCAATAATTAGAAATCGAAAAGCTATTGTTAGGGATAGAGACCAGAAGGATAATAATAAATAGGAATTTGAGACAATTGGGATCCTTTTTTGGAATTTTCGTGGCTTTCCATGGCACAAAGGTCCTATGATAAGTTGTATCCCGAGTGATATTGATATTATCTGTCTAGTTGAAACTTGGGAACATGAGGAGTCTAAGGTCCCTAACATGGAAGGATTTGTCTTGTGGTTGGCATGGAACAAAAAATCCTACCGTAGAGGGATAGGAGGCATAGCTTGTTATATTAGAAAAATCATTTCTCCTCACATTCAACTTCATAAGATTGACCCTCTTAATCAATACATTTGGATAGAAATTTCAGACACCAATGCTAAGAAGATGTATATAGCAATTTGTTATTTTTCACCTATTAATTCTACTTTTTATAAGAAAAATAACCTAGATAAAAATTGTCCCTGTAATAATTTAGAACAAGATATTTATAATTTGAAAAATGAAGGTAATATCCTCCTGCCAGGATACTTTAATGCTAGGACTGCAACTAAACAAGCTACTCTTTTAAGTGATGACTCCAACCATAATCCTTTATGGCTAGACGAGGAACTTGTTTTATCTAATAGCTACAAAATAAGCTCTGAAGACCTAATTGAGAATTTGTTTGGTACTAAGTTGGTCAAGCTCTGCATCTCTCAAGACCTAATAATTTGCAATGGAGTAATGAAGTGGCCAAACTCCAACCAAATGACTTGTATTCATGGGCTAGGTAGTAGTGTTGTAGATTATGCGATATCTGATATCCTTATTTCCAACCAAATAACAACTTTTGACCTTTTAAATGACCATGAGCCTGACTCTGATCATAAACCTTTAACCCTAACTCTAAAATTCTCCATGCATAGGAGCACCATTGAAGAGAATTCCGATAATCAAAGGAATTTTCGCTTTGACAAAAGTAAAGTTGACATTTTCTTAAAGGATTTAAATAGTAAATTAAACCTCCTAACTTATAAGGACAACATTGAATAACTCTATCACAATTTTACAACTACCCTTTCCACTTCTATTAACAAGTTCTCTTTTGAGGTGTCCCATAAAAAGAATAATAAAACAACTAACCCTTGGTATGATAAAGAATGTAAAATTGATAGGAAATCCATTAGGGATGCTTCTAATGAGCCCTTAAAACTCGATAAGATCAATACGTACAAAGCCCTAATTAAAAGGAAAAAAATATTTTATATCAATAAAAGGCAAGAGCAACTTTCACAACTATACAAGTTGGATCCTAAGAAGTTCTGGAGCCAAATTGTAAAACGCAATACTAAAGAAAATAATAGGATTCCCTTAACGGACTGGAATTCCTACCTGAAAAATCTTTACAAGTTCCCTAATGCCATGGACACCATTCCTATTGGCCCTACAAAGGAAGAATTTTTTTTTTTAGATGACATAGAGTTCAGGGTTAAGCGGCTCGCAGGAAAGCTAAGGACATTGAAGGCTACCAAGATGAAATTTTTAAAATCGAAGGGCCAATCCTTATCCCTCACATACACAAGCTCTTCAACTTAGCAATCAGGAAGGGCTTCCCTAAAACCTGGACGCAAAGCCTCATTGTTCCTATTTTTAAAAATGGGGATAAAATCATTCCCTCTAATTATAGGATCATTATGATTAGCCCGATTTTAGCCAATCTTTATGGAATTATTTTGGAAAAGAAGATTAGCATTTGGATAGAAATTCACTATAAAAGAGCTAAAGGCCAGGCTAGGTTTAGGAGATATCATTCAACTGTGGACCATCTTGTTACCTTTAGGATCATTGCAGAGGAGTTCCATAATACTAAAACCAATATTTTTTGTTGTTTTGTTGACTTTAGAAAAGCTTTTGACATGGTTCCTAGGAAAAACCTTTGGAATAGGTTGGAAGAGATAAAAACGCCTCTCGAGTTAAGGGTTGTTGCAATAAGGATGTATGAGAATGTTATTGCTAAGTTTAAAAACACTAAGGGCTGGTAAAAAGAGATTAACTCCAATATCGGAGTCAAACAAGGTTGTCCCTTGTCCCCTACCCTTTTTGGCATATACATTGATAAGTTAGAAGAATGCTTGGAAAAAGCAGGTTGTGTCGGCCCTACTCTCATTGGTATAGTCATCAATCTTATTCTTTATGCCGATGATATCATTCTTATGGAAAGGAGTCCCCATGATCTTGAAAATCAACTAAGAATCCTCAAGGACTTTTTCTCCAATATGGGTATGACTGTTAATACTAATAAGACTAAGGTCATGATTATTAAATCCAATAAGATCCCTTATGATAACTTTGTATATGACAAAAACAACTTGGAGGAAGTGACTTCATACAAATATCTTGGAATTGATATTCACCACAAGCTCAATTGGAATTATAGCATTGAGAAAAGGATTATTGGGGGATGGAAAGCTTATTATGGGCTTGAAAACAATTGTAAATCAGTTGATCTTTGGAGTTGGGATAAGAAGAAAATCCTCTTTGAGACTCTTGTTACACCTGTTATTCTTTACGGATGTGAAGTCTGGGGCTGTAGTGTCTCTCGTGAATCCTGGAGAAAGATAGAGAAAATACAAAAGAATTTTATAACCTATAATCTCAAAATTAAAGGAAATACGCCATATCCCATCCTCCTCGTAGAAACAAGCCTCTCCCCCATTGATACCTTAATATAATAGAGGAAGGCCTAAAAAACTATAAAGGATAATATTTACAGACAGATGGATAATAAACTATTAAGGTTTCATACTCAGCTACACAAAATGGAGGATGGATTACAAGAAATAGAAAAAAAATAAACCAAGAAAAAAAACAATCAAACGAAGGAAGAAGAGGTGGATGAAAATAGCAATCTTAGTGAAAAAATTAAAGAGTTAGAAGAAAAACTAATTAACAGTTTGTCCCTAAATAGATTGGAACACAAATTGCATATCAAACCTATCAAAGAGGAAATGAATAAGCTCGTAGAGTTAGACAATGAGCATAACAAAAGAGCCTTGAACCTCATAATTTTTCGTATAAATATGAGGACACATTAGCAATAGTCAAGGAGGAATTGAAAAATAAATCACAAATTAAAACAATTTTCCTGATAGAAGCAAAAAGCTTGGGCAGAAAATGGAACATAAAGATAGGTTGATTGGGGTTATGGTAAGCACTAATTCCCATAAATATGACATAATTAGTAAAACAATGAGCTTAAAAGGGTTCACAATATTTATAAATGAAGACCTCATTTCAAAAGATCAAGCTAAATTAAGGAAGGAAGTTCAAAAGGTAAAGGAAGTCAGAAAAGAAGCAAAATGGGAAACAATTAGGAATTTAAAAGCTATTATTAGGGATAGAGACCAAAAAGACAATGATAAATAGCAATTTGAGACAGTTTGAATCCTCTTTTGGAACTGTCGTGGTTTTCCATGGGGTAAATGGCCTATACTAAGATGGATCTTGAGTGACATTGATTTTATTCTCTTGGTTGAAACTTGGGAGCATGAAGAATGTAAGGTCCCTAATATGAAAGTATTTGTTTTGTGGTCCACATGGAACAAGAAATCATCCCGTAGAGGGATTGGAGACATAGCATGTTAGAAAAAAATGAACATCTCTCCTCATATCTAGATTCATAAGAAAGATCCTCTCAATCAATACATCTAGATGGAGATATATGATATTAACGCTAAGAATATCTATATAGCAATATGTTGTTTCACACCTATTAACTCTACTTTTTATACAAAAAACAATCTAGATAAGAATTTTCGCTACAAAAGCTTAGAGAAAGATATTTTTCGCTTAGGAGACTTTAATGCTAGAACTAGAACTAATCAAGCTATTATTTTAATCAGTAACTCAAACCCTAATATTATTTGGCTAGATGAGGACCTTGTCTTAGCTAATAATTACAAAAGAAACTCTGAGGACCTAATCAAGAATTGTTTTGGTATCGAGTTAATCAAGCTATGTAGTTCTCAAAATTTAATAATTTGCAATGGTTTAAAGAAGTGGAAAAATTATAATAGGATGACTTGTATCCATGGGTTGGGTAGTAGTGTTGTTGATTATTTAATATGGGATATCCCCATAATCAAATTGTAACATCCCCAACCACCAACAGGCCGAGAAATTCCATTAACACAACCTTAACTTAGCCTTTAAAGCTCTAATACCAATTTGTAACATCCCCGACCTTCCAACAATATCAGGCAATACCACTACTCGGAGCCTTCACTTAGCTCCAATACCAAACTGTAACATCCCTGGCCAACATAGAGACCGAGTAATGCTACCACTGCAGAATAAACACACACACACACACACATATATAACATGCATTTTAATCGAAATTAAAGACATAACACAGAGTTATTGTTACCATTCAGATTCAAACAAGATTAATAGTAAATCCACATGGAACAGAACACATGATAACATTCAAGCATCAGTAGCAAAAACATGCATAACATATAAATTAAGCATAGACTGATACTTATCTTTTAGTTGGAGTAAATCCACCAACTACATGAAGACCTTCCACGAACCTCCCATCCATAGACCACACTGCTCATCACGTTCAACAATGGGTCACCCCCGAGCTGGGACTAAGCTCCACCCAAGGAAAGGGAATCATAGACTAGGATGAGGTTATAGGAAACTGCACAATGCAACCAGAAGGATTCTCTCCAGGAGCCTTCTTACGCCCACTACTCACGGACTCTCATTCCCCACATGCCTGTTCCACCCAGGAGTATACACCTTCACAAGCATTGTCCATCGGTTCCTTCACCTCCCTCTTTGGGTCTCAACAATAGGCCAGATCAAGAATTCTTGGAGCTCCATAGCTAGTGTAGGACTCTCTCTGGGATAAAACCACTTCCCAGCAGACTCTCTCACCTGGAGAGAGTTGCCCACAGGCCTGACAACCTGCCTCTTCTACCATGGGCCTAACAACCTGCTTCTTCAACACACTCCTCGACTCAGCTCTAGCCATGTGAGAAAAACAATAATGGTTCAACACTCATTCACACAGGGATGACAGTAGCAACAATAGATGGGCATGGAACCGCAGGCGGCAATAGCCCATGCTAAGACATGACACAACTAAGGCGATTACTCAGGTGTCGGGTTCCTCAGAAGACACATAACGATTCATGGATTTTGGGTCTTAGGTGCGTGAGTGAATATTGCAAAGGTTGAATACAAAGGCCACAGGATTCACAGGAATACACCAGTTGACTTCATAGTTCTGTTTTTCAGAAATGTGTGAGGGTATACAAAGGGCACTCGTGGAGACTCTACCCAATTCACGGAGGATGGAAAATGGTATGTGAACCCCCAACACAGCCGACGCTTCAGATTTTAACTACATGCACCCAGGTCGACACTTGTCTTCTTGGAGTTGCATGTGTTTCCTTTTACACATGTTGTCTCTCCTAGGACTTAGGATAAAAACACTCAACACTCAGCATGTCCACTTTAGCCTTCAGGAATTAATAATAAATATTATTCATTTAGAGGTAAGCCCCCTAGCTTATCTCCTAGGCCCACAAACTTAGTCTCCTCCCTTACCCAACCTTTTGGAAGCTTATTCCCCCATCACTCTTTCTTCATGTTCGTTCTTCACACAACGATGTTTATATTTTATGAATGATCTGCATAGTTACATATACAAAATCAGGCTCTTGGCCTTTAACACTTAGGCTCTCCAGCCTAATAAACACATAAGCCCACCAACTTATCAACACTCGGCTTACCAGCCTACAAAACATGTTTACAATTTATAAATACAACTAGGGCACATCCTTGGGGATATTACAATCCCCTCCCTTTATTTTTTCACTATCCTCAGTGCAACTCTTTACACAGCATGAACAAGATTTCCAAAATCTTCAAAGAGATGTGTGTATTCTGCCCGCATAGCATCCTCATGCTCCCATGTTGTTTCCTCAGGACCGTACCAGGTCCACTGGACCTTTACAAACCCTATGTCTTGATTCCAGAGTAGTTTGCTCTTCCGGTCCAATATGTGCACTGGATGCACTTGCAAGATGCCTTCTTGCTCTACCTGAATCACATTCCAATCAATAACATGATTAGCATCAGTTATATATTTCTTAAGAAATGAAACATGAAACACATTATGTACATTCATGGATGCAAGTAATGCAAGAATATATGCAATGTATATATATGTATATACATGCATTTCTAATAACATTATAACCTGTATACAAGATACACAACATACAATAAATAGAGAATTGTACTTCTATTTTGATTGAGAATACCTCCATATCAACATGGTCTAGGCCAAGGTACTAAACCTCAGTAGCACTCCAACCAACGATCTCTCCTTTCCCACATGCCTAACCCACCCCAGGAGTGTACACCTTCACTGTCACACAGTCCATCAGCTTCTACACCTCCCTTTCCTTGGGCTTCAATAATAGGTCGGCTCAGGAAGTCTCAGAGCACCGTGGCTCTTGGAGTTCCAACTACCCTCAAATATTTCCAATCAACATCTTCCTGAGCTACTCTTTGTAGTCAACATTCCACTTTAATCAACATCATCTCATCTACATCGCCCACATGCAGTAATCACAAGGAAAAATAAATTAATTCATTTAGGAACTCAAACTTAGTTCAAAAGGGAATTCAACTTTTTCCCCAAAACATGAAATTCCATTTCATAATTCTTCTTGGTTGTTGCCATATTAAGATTGCAACCTTCCTTGTGGTTTTCCACAAGCACCATATTGTATACCATTTTCATGCAAGGCTTCATCTTGCATATTGCCAACAATTGTCAGTGTTTCTTGTACATCATAATTCAATTGCAATATGTACAGAACCATATGTAATGAATTTAGAATTTTCTACATCTAGCAATTCAATCATAATTACCAAACAAATTAATAAAATAGAATGACTCATCATTCTATGCATATGCATGTTCACAGTAATATCTATAAGTTCATTACTTCTTTTTTTGAACAAGAACATTTTCTGTAGTCAATGCTCATGTGACTACTTGACTTGCAACTTTCCTGTTGCAATGTCTAAAACCTCCCTGAAATGTCCTCAACTTCATGAGTTAACAACATTTCAGTTGTTAGTAACAATTATTTCCATGCAATAATATATATGCATGTACTTACAAAACACATTCAATCATTGCATTTAGTATACAATTTTGTCGCTTACTATGCATGAATGCAATTCTCAATGCATACTTATTCAGTGCACCTTGCATTGAATTACATAATGCTCTTTATCTCAATCATGTATCTCACCATCCATAGGTTGGAATTCTAACCAATGTGTTGACACATTCTCCACACACTTCCTATTGTCTTCCCAATTAATTGGATGCCTTCCTTTTCGACCCGAACACTACACCAAGAATATAATTTTGTGGTGTTCATTAGTGTTAGAAAAAAGGTTGCAGTCCAAGTTTTATTTAAAGGTAGGAAGATTTTAGTACCTGTGTGGCTCATAACCTTTCCATATCCATACCTTGCCATATCCAACCAGGTCCTGGTCTCATACATGACTAGCTTACTGGCATTCATTCCTACAACAAGTTATTATCTTTTAAATATTTGGTTGTTACCCCACAACCAAATTAACATGACATTCTACTATGTCAGTGTGTGCATTCAGAAGCTAAACAACTTTGAATTAATACAGGCCTCCAGCCTTTACCACATCTAGTGGTAAGCATTCAATAATATAATCATGTGATTTTATAAAATAACTCTTGCTGAGTAAATTCTTACCTAAATTTCCTTTCAACAATTATGTAAAAAGAGTAATAAAACTCATACATGCGTGACTTCCATTAATAAATTTTATACTACCTGAAAGTCTGATGGCAGTAGAATATTTCATGCTTCTTTTATCAAACTTATAACCAACACTTCAACTCTTTGTTTCTTCCCTCCTTATGCAACAACATCACCAACAACACTTGCAAACACGCAAACATTCTTTCCTCTAGCTGATCCAACAAGCCGTAATAGACTTGTTGCCAAAGAAATTGTAGCAACTTCTTTCTCCCTATAATTCGTTTCCTTGTTGATCCCAGAATTCTACAATTATTCCTGGATTCCTGAATCTTCTTTTTCTCTCACTGTGATCACTGTACATAACTATTTCTTCCCTGATCACTTTCGATGCGGTGCCTCTACCTCAGCGGGGTCTGATGACCTCCCAGTCAAAGGATATTTCCAAATGTTGATTCGGATTGACTCTTTGGGCCTTTTCTAGACCCTTATTAATATTACATAGGTCCCATTTCCTTCTTTAGGAGCAGTTCGTGACAGACCCGCAGGATTATTCTTGCGCGCTTCCAAACCTCCAAGTTTCATGCGCTAGCCCCTTTTTCATTAGCCCTTTTCTTCATATGAATCTGGGCTGTGACCTCATGGAAAACTATGATTGCGGGCATGCGAAAGAGAGGTTTTAGGGAAACCTTCTTTTCTCCCTGCAATTCACCTCTAACTTCCATGCATCACTTTGTTAAAACCATGGTATAAATTGCGGTCGGCTCTAAGATTTTTAACATCTGAGCAAGTTCTAGCCCTGCAATCCATCTCGTCCGTCAACCTCCAATCCTTTGGCGATGATCCACGATCAACGACTGCTATCTTTCCTTCCTTTTTTTCCTTCTTTCCTCCTTCCACACACAATCCCAGATCTACACGATCTATTCACATGTAGCTCCCTTCCAAATCAAAGGCTACAATTGATTCTGAATATTCGGCCCTCGAGAGTTTCAACTCTCAACTATCTTATTTTCCCCGTATGACAATCTTCCGAAGTGGAAGATCTATTGAAACCTGTCCTCAACAATCAGATGGTTCTGATGAACTCTAGCTCTCCAGCCTTCAGGAGTTCTCACGTCTCCACACACACAAATATTCAGAGTGAATTTCCCCGTAGTGACAAATCTTCTGCCACACGCCCTCTCCAAATCAGCGACCCTAATTCTCTTCGAGACTTTGGATCTTTCTGACCAAGACCAAATCAACGGTCCTTTGACCTCCTCCTCGATCAACAATTGAGATCTCCTTTGGGACTTTGGCGCTTTCATCCTCTGCTTTCCTCCGGAGTGCTCCATACCCAGAGTTCCATATCTAGTGCCATGCCTCCACTTTTAGATCAACGGTCAAGATTTACTTCAGATGTTTCTCTTCCTCCTTGTCCACAAACTTTCGAATTTGTGGATCTTACGCCACCTATCCTCTTGGAAGATGGACGGTCCCAAATCACTTCGGGACTTTGGGACTTTGACAAGTCCATTACTCCTGCGCACACAAGGGTTAAGTCTCATGCGCTTACCTCTGAATCCAACAGTTGTTGGTCCTTTGTGCTCAGACCTAATAGATGGGATTCGTTCCTCTCCTCTGCCCTTCCTTTATTCTACTAGACACTAATCTAATGTCCTAGGATCCTCCCCACAACCAATCCGACAGCTGTTGTCACTCCTCCTCCTGAGCTTTTGACTTATTCCACCTTGGAAGATTTTTTCAATGTTCAAAGGCTTTTGCCTTTGACCTTTCTCCTGCAATTCTGCCTCTTGGATCTCATCTCTACTCTCATAAGCATTATCTCTTCCAAGATTTAGGACCTAGAATGAGTTTGTCTACCACACACTCCTTTCGTTATCTCTTCTGATATTTTCAATTTACTCAGTCTCCTAAGGGTCTCATCCCTTTTGTTTCCTTTCAAAGGAAAACTTCGTGCCCTCCTGGAAACCTTCTGCTCAAAGCACACCTTGATGAGTGTTTTCTACAGAGTGTTCAACATCTATGTGAGTACATTCATCTGATACTCTTCTCCCTAAACTCGACAAAGATTTCTCTCTGTGCACACCTTCACTCACTCGATGCCCACCTGGAAGAGCCCTACAGAGTTCTCAGTGACTCCATCTCTCTGAACTCAAAACAAATTTCTTCCTCTGTGCTCCTTGCACTTCTGTTGATGAAGATTCAACAATATATCTCTTGAGATTTTGTGAGGTTAACTTACCTCTGTCAATGCACTCCTTATGGAAAATGTGCACTGCTTGCACTCGAAAACTAAAAGAAGAGAAACAATTGAAACTTATTCAATAGTTCACCAGTTTATGCATTCAAACCAATCTGATTTAAGAAAACATTTAGATTTCATTTTCTTTCCAAGATCTTCTCTTCTCTGTAATCATTTTCAGGCACTATTCCCTTTCTCTCAGTGCCCAATCCACACAACCATGGTTCGTAACCAGGCGCTAGATCAATAAGCGCTTACTCGGGCCTTCAACCTTCGGCTTCGGAAGATTTCCAAGCACCACACAACAATCTCTCAGAGTTATGGATTACCGAACTCACAAAGTAGGGAACATCATCAGTCCACGTCTACCTAACATCCGACGACTGACACTTACTATGGAACCTCAAGTGTTTGAGTTTTGGGTCTTCAGGTCTTTGGGACTTCATAGCTTCAAAGGATCTTGCATCCACACATCCGAACTGTTAATCTCCGAACATTCCCAATCACCTTTGGTAACGTCATTATGTTACATCACTTAACGTTTTCCAATTAAGGGGGCATACAATGGTGGTTTGGAACAACCTGCCTTTCATCCCGCAATTATTCTGACGCTGACACGTAACCCCTCAGTGAAACCGTGGTTTGGATTGCGGGACTGCCTTGGAGAATTAACTCTTGTGCAACTTGGGTCCCCACAATGCCTCCTAGTCGTTGATCTTGATGTATCTTGACCAACGCCAGTGTGGTTCCTCCGACCTTTAACTATGTTACATAATCTCGTCCCCACTAGCCAAGCTCATACAGAAAGCGAAATGGAAGAATACTAGTGGCTAATACGTGGCCCAATCAGATGGGTGTCACACGTCACGTTCCATATGGAATTTCAACCTTCCACGAGTTTGAAACCCACTTATACGTAGCACACAACCCATGTGTCCACGTCAATCCAAGTGATATCATCATGACTCACTAATTCATCTCTTCGAGAGATTTCTCCCTTCACTACTGCGTTTGACATTTTAATATTGGCTTCATCCAACAGTCGAGCTCTCCTCTCTAGATCTACGATGTAGATCCACTTCAGAGCTTTGGTCTTTGTCCCTTCTCTTGTTTCTAGAATTATACTTGACTGAAGTCGCAAAGTCTGAAGGGCTTCCGGTTTAACTCCTCTGCACCTTCCCCAGATCTGACGGTCATAAGGGATTTCCCTTCCTTCTAAACAGATCCTATGGCGCATAACAAACTTTGTTACTTTACGGATTTCCAAAGGAAATCACGGCTAATTGCCTCGCAACAATACCAAATCTGATGGTCTTGAAGGATTTTCCTTCTCGCGAACAGATCCTAAGGTCCACATTACTCTATGGCCCAATACCACT
This sequence comes from Picea engelmannii, assembly GCA_009831015.1. Lineage (NCBI taxonomy): Eukaryota > Viridiplantae > Streptophyta > Pinopsida > Pinales > Pinaceae > Picea > Picea engelmannii. The sequence continues at coordinate 80,188 of ML796602.1, forward strand.
TATGTCGTGGTTTTACGATACCGCTATTCCTCCTGAGCTTCGTAACATGGCCAAGGTAACTTCTTGGCACTCAGGAAGGTTCCGGGGTTCGAAATAGGCCCTCCAGACACAATTTCCACCTGAAACTTTGGGTCCAATGACCACTTATCCAACCCATCCAGGTTCAATGTTAAAACCTTGGATCTGAACTTGAATTTTTTCCATTCTGACAACAATTCTTTTCCAAAACTTTTGCTTCAACTACCACTAACATAGCCCATCTGGGATCAGTTTTGAAACCATGTCTTTGATACCAATTTGTAACATCCCCAGCCACCAACAGGTCAAGCAATGCCACTAACACAACCTTAACTTAGCCTTTAAAGCTCTGATACCAATTTTTAACATCCCCGGCCTTCCAACAATACCGGACAATGCCACTACTCGGAGCCTTCACTTAGCTCCGATACCAAACTATAACATCCATGGCCAACACAGAGACCGGGTAATGCTACCACTGCGGAATATACATATATGTATATAACATGCATTTTAATCGAAATTAAACACATAACATAGAGTTATTGTTACCATTCAATTTCAAACAAGATTAACAGTAAATCCACATGCAACATAACACATGATAACATTCAAGCATCAGTAGCACAAACATGCATAACATATAAATTAAGCATAAACTAATACTTATCTTTTAGCTGGAGTAAATCCACCAACTACATGTAGACTTTCCATGAACCTCTCAGCCATAGACCACGTTGTTCATCACGCTCAACAGTGGGTCATGCCCGAGATGGGACTAAGCTCCACCCAGGGTAAGGGAATCCTAGACTAGGATGAGGTTACATGAAACTGAACAATGCAACCGGAAGGATTCTCTCTAGGAGCCTTCTTACACCCACTACTCACAAACTCTCATTCCCCACATGCATGTTCCACTTGGGAGTATACACCTTCATAAGCACAGTCCATCAAATGCTTCACCTCCCTTTCTGGGTCTCGGCAACAGGTCGGATCAAGAATTCTCAGAGCTCTGTAGCTCGTGCTGGACTCTCTCTGGGGGAAAACCACTTCCCAATAGACTCTCTAACCTGGAGAGAGCTACTCACAGGCCTGACAACCTACCTATTCTACCACGGGCCCGACATCCCGCTTCTTCATCACACTCCTCGATTCAGCTCCAACCAGGTGAGGACAACAATAACGGTTCAACACTCATTCACATAGGGATGACAGTAGCAACAGTAGATGGACATGGCATCGTAGGAAGCAACAACCCATGATAAGACACGACACAACTAAGGTGATTACTCAGGTGTTGGGTTCCTCATAAGACACATAACGGTTCTTAGGTTCGTGCGTGAATATTGAAAAGGTCAAATACAGAGGCCATAGGATTCATGGGAATACACCAGTCGACTTCATGGTTCTGGTTTTCCGAAATACGTGAGGGTATACAGAGGGCACTCGCGGAGACTCTACCCAATTCACGGAAGGATGAAAAATGGTAAGTGAACCCCCAACATAGCTGGCACTTCAGCTTTTAACTGCATGTGCCCAGGTCGACACTTGTCTTCCTGGAGCTGCATGTGTTTCCTTTTGCACATGTTGCCTCTCCCGAGACTTAGGATAAAAACACTCAACATTCAACATGTCCACGTTAGCCTTCAAGAATTAATAATAAATATTATTCCTTTAGAGGTAAGCCCCCTAGCTTAGTCCCTAGACCCACACACTTAGCCTCCATCCTTACCCAACCTTATGGAAGCTTAATCCCCCATCATTCTTTCTTGGTGGTCGGTTTTCACGCAGTGATGTTTATATTTTATTAATGATCTGCATAGTTACATACGCAAAATCAGGCTCTTAGCATTTAACACTTGGGCTCTCCGGCCTAATAAACACATAAGCCCACCAACTTATCAACACTCGGCTCACCAGCCTACAAAACATGTTTACAATTTACAAATACAATTGGGGATCGTCCTTGGGGATATTACAATAGTAAAATTTGACGTTTTAGATGACCATGAATTTGACTCTAATCATAGACCTCTACCCCTAACTCTTAACTTTTCCATGCACAAAAACTTTGTAGAGGAGCACTATGACAACTAAGAGCACTTACATTTTGACAAAAAAAAATCAATCTCTTATTAAAATACTCAAGCAATGCTTTAAAACACATATCGTATCAGAACAATATTGAAGATAATTACCATAATTTTACAACAACCCCGTCCACTTCAATTAACAATTTCTCTAGATATTGAGGTGCTACGTAGAAATAAAATCAGTACAACCAACCGTTGGTATGATAATGAATGTAAAATTGCTATAAAACCCATTAGGGATGCTTCCAATGCATCTTTAAAATATGATAAGATAAGTACATACACAATCTTAATTAAATAGGGAAAAAAAAGACTATATAAATAGAAAGAAAGAGAATCTTTTGCACTATTTAAAATAGATCCTAAGAAAGCATGGAGGAAAATTTTAACTCATAAAACTAAAGAAAAAAATAAGATTCACTTGAAGGATTGGAATTTCTACCTTAAACATTTGTATGAATCCCCTAACGTCATGGACAACATGCCAAGAGACTCTACAGAGGATGAAGTGTTTTCTATAGATGACATTAAGTTTTGGGTTAAGCCACTCTCAAAAGGAAATTCTAATGACATTGAAGGTTACCAATTTGAAATATTAAAAGTTGGAGGACCTATCCTCATCCCTCACATACATAAGCTCTTCAATTTAGCTATCCAACAAGGATTCCCAAAACCTTGGACTCAAAGCCTCATTATACATATTTTTAAATGTGGGGATAAAAGCAAACCCTTTAATTATAGGACCATTATGATTAGCCCCATTTTAGCTAAGCTATACATAATTATTTTGGAAAACAAGATCGACACATGGATGGAAAGCCATGGAAAGAGAGATAGACACCAATTTGGGTTAAGAGGATATTATTCCATTGTGGACCACCTTGTTACATTTAGAATCATTGTAGAGGAGTTTTGTGATGATAAAAACCAATCTCCTTTGTTGTGTTGTCAATTCTAGAAAATATTTTGACATTGTGCCTAAGACTGACCTCTGGAATAGGTTAGAAGAGTTGAAAGTCCCTTTCGAGTTTTAAAATATGTTGCAGTAAGTCCATATGAGAAAAAAATTTCAAGTTTGGGGACACTAAGGGTTGGTCAGAAGAAATTAACAAGAATATAGGAGTCAAGCAAGGTTTTCCCCTATCCCCTACTCTTTTTGGCATCTATATTGATAAGTTAGAAGTTTTTTTTTGATCAGGGGATCAAAATTTGCTCAATTTTCAAAGTGCTCGGAATGCGACGAAAAAAGTGCCATTGCGTCTGTCTCGTCTTCCTGATTCCAGGGGTATATTTACTTTTGCAAACGGAGTCCGTATGGAGGAGATATCGTGATTTGTCCGCCAAGCCAAACAGGCAAAAATTTGGGATGCTGACTGTACCTGTCCGTACAGTCCGTACGACCACATGGAGGGATGTACCATCATGATGACATGGAAGTTGGGTGACGTGGTGCATTTTCATTGGACGATTGTCGACGAATGCGGTGTTGACGCATGTCATTTGGTGGCCTATAATAGGAGGACTTGTGGCCCAATCCAAGGGTGCCACGTGTCACTCGCTGGATGGCTAAGGATTTTATATGTAAAATATTGGAGGCCGCGGGGTTCGACCCCCGGACCTCTCCTCCACATATGACTTTACCATTTCCGCTAACTGTTATGCCAACCCGTGTTTCTTATTTCATAATCCAATGCACATCTATTTAAAGTTACATTTTGTGTTATATGGAAAAGGGCGCGGGCCGGGGCTTAAGCCCCGACCCATGGTTTCATTACAATACATATGACCGGGCTCTGACTATTTGCGCGTGGTGCGAATGCATATATGCATATACCAAAGTGTTGTGTTAATATATGGTGCGTTCATATATATATATGCCATGGTTTAACATTGTATTAATCCGTGCGGGGGTATAACATTGTATTATATATGTATTACATTTGTTATAAACAATGCACGCACGGTTGTACTTTGCGTGGGAGTTACACTGTCGGTTCCACAGTTTTAAAACCGACTTAACCACTTTTTAAAAAGCGCGCGGTCATATGTGCCCATGTGCCCAGGTACTGAGGCGGTTAGGGGATGGGCGCCCTTAACCGTCCTACGGTTTGTACCGGTGCGCGATTATGCACAGGACTGGGTTCTTTACGCTTAAATGAGTGTGTGTGCCAGGTTTGAAGCACAAGGGTGCGATTTGTAGAACCAGGGACAGCAAAGTTGAAGAGGGAGATTTCAAGAAGGCCATCTTCTTCATTTTTCGACCGTTTCAGGTGCCGAAAGAGCCCAGACAAGGGTTTTGGGACGCTGCGGAGCCATTGGAGCAGTTAGTTTGTCATTTTCAGCATTGTAAGGCATGTTTTTGAGCACTTTGAGCAATTTAATAATAATGATCCATTGGAAGCTGGACCAGGAGATGTAGCCCGGAGTGGGGTGAACTCCTTTATCAAGTTGTTGTGTTTATGTCTGATGTTCAATGATTTTATGCTGCTGTCTATGTGTATTTATACATAAGTAATCCTTAATTATGTGTTGCAAATTGATCCGGTTGCTTTAAACACATAACATTTCACTTGCAATATTTATTCAAGTTTTTTCAAGTCTTCAATTTTTAGATCAAGTTGGTATCAGAGCACTGGTTTTGAAGACTTGATTGTTTGCAAGTTTTGTTTCTGATGCTCACAAGGTTGAAAATCACACGAGGAGAAGGTCAACTTGTAGAGCCAAGTTCTTATCCGACGAGGAGGAAGCAGTTTCATTCACCGCGAGTTGCAGAGAGACATTCACCAAGCATGGCACATGCAGAAGATCATGAACGTGTTCTGGACGAAGACGAAGATCTCAGACAGGCTGTCATAGAGTTGAGAAACATGATGAAGATTTTGTTGGAACGGAACATAATGTCGCAGGGTGAAGGCTCTAACCCTTCAATGCATAAGGGAGGCGGTGGTGACAAGACTCCAGGCAGAGATGGAGGTAATGGTGCTTCTCCACCACCCTCTCCTCCTCCATCATCATCGTCATCTTCTTCTTCTTCTTCTACAAGTTCGAAACATCTTCCAATGGGCATGGTAAAACTCCTTCACAAATTCCTTCGTTAAAGCTTGATATCAAATTTGAGTTACCACTTTATAATGGAGAAGTTAACGCTGAAAAGTTAGATAACTAGATATGTCAAATTGAAGTCTATTCTAGAATACAAAAGATTCAAGATGATGAAACCAAAATTCAGTTAGCTTCATTAAGATTAGATGG
>ML796602.1:89699-118339 GCA_009831015.1 Picea engelmannii
ATCCAAGCAAGGCCAAGTGGATTGAGGTTGGAAGGGTGAGGGAACTATACCCTCATCTTCACATAGACTGAGATAGTCTTTTGGAGGTCCAAAAGCTTCCCAATGGGGAGGTGTGATCAGGGGATCAAAATTTGCTCAATTTTGAAAGTGCTCAGAATGCGACGAAAATAGTTCCATTGCGTCCGTCTCGTCTTCCTGATTCCGACGATATATTTACTTTCGCAAACGGAGTCCGTATGGAGGAGATATCGCGATCTGTCCGCCAAGCCAAACAGGCAAAAATTTGGGATGCTGACTGTACCTATCCGTACAGTCCGTACGGCCACATGGAGGGCCGTACCATCATGATGACATGGCAGTTGGGTGACATGGCACATTTTCATTGGACGATTGTCGGCGAATGCGGTGTTGACGCATGTCATTTGGTGGCCTATAATAGGAGGACACGTGGCCCAATCCAAGGGCGCCACGTGTCGCTCGCTAGTTGGCTAAGGAGTTTATATGTAAAATATTGGAGGCCGCGGGGTTCGACCCCCAGACCTCTCCTCCACATATGACTTTACCATTTCCGCTAACTGTTATGCCAACCCGTGTTTCTTATTTCATAATCCAATGCACATCTATTTAAAGTTACATTTTGTGTTATATGGAAAAGGGTGCGGGCCGGGGCTTAAGCCCCGACCCATGGTTTCATTACAATACATATGACCGGGCTCCGACTATTGGCGCGTGGCGCGAATGCATATACCAAAGTGTTGTGTTAATATATGGTGCGCGCATATATATATATGCCATGGTTTAACATTGTATTAATCCACGCGGGGGTATAACATTGTATTATATATGTATTACATTTGTTATAAACAATGTGCGCTCGGTTGTACTTTGCGCAGGAGTTACACTGTCGATTCCATGGTTTTAAAACCGACTTAACCACTTTTTAAAAAGTGCGCGGTCATATGTGCCCATGTGCCCAGGTACCGAGGCGGTTAGGGGCTGGGCGCCCTTAACCGTCCTACGGTTTGTACCGGTGCGCGGTTATGCACGGGACTGGGTTATTTACGCTTAAATGAGAGTGTGTGCCAGGTTTGAAGCACAAGGGTGCGATTTGTAGAACCAGGAACAACAAAGTTGAAGAGGGAGATTTCAAGAAGGCCATCTTCTTCATTTTTCGACCATTTCAGGTGCCGAAAGAGCCCAGACAGGGGTTTTGGGACGGTGCGAAGCCATTGGAGCAGTCAGTTTGTCATTTTGAGCATTGTAAGGCATGTTTTTTAGAAATTTGAGCAATTTAATAATAATGATCCATTGGAAGCTGGACCAGGAGATGTAGCCCGGAGTGGGGTGAACTCCTTTATCAAGTTGTTGTGTTTTTGTCTGATGTTCAATGGATTTATGTGCTGTCTATGTGTATTTCTACATAAGTAATCCTTAATTATGTGTTGCAAATTGATCCAGTTGCTTTAAACACATAACATTTCACTTGCAATATTTATTCAAGTTTTTTCAAGTCTTCTTCAATTTTTAGATCATTTTTGGAGGATGCAGGTTGTGTTGGCCCAACTGTAACTAGTATAGTCATCATCCTGCTTCTTTATGTTGATGATATTGTTCTTATGGTGAAGAGTCCCTATGACCTAGGTAAGCAACTAATAACCCTCAAGGTATTCTCCTCTAGCATGGGCATGACTGTGAACACTGGAAAAACAAAGGTTATGATAATTAAAACCAAAAGGATCACCTACAATACTTTTGTTTATGAAAACAATAGATTGGAGGAAGTTCCTTCATACAAGTATCCTGGAATTGCTATCCACCACAAGCTCAATTAGAACTATAACATTGAAAAAAGGATAAGTGGAGGGTGGAAATATTATTATGGGCTCGAAAACAATTGTAAATCATTAGACCTTTGTCTTTGGGATAAAAAGAAACTCTTATTTCACACTCTTGTCACTCCAATTATCTTATATGGATGTGAATTTTGGGGTTACAGTATATCTAGAGAATCCTGGAGAAAGATGGAACATATCCAAAATAATTTTGTAACTTATAATCTCAAAATTAAGGGAAATACACCCTAACATATCCTCCTCATAGAATTAAGCCTTTCCCCCATTGATAACATTTCTATGACTAGATATCTAACGTACAAGAACAAGGTAAACAAGATGGATGACAAGAGGCTCCCTAAAGTTGCTTCAAACTCTAGCCAAAACCACTAGTGGCTCAAGGGGGGATGACACAAAGATGTCAAGTCTTGGATAAATAATTGGGGAATACAAGAAGAATCCATCATGCAAAATATCGATAATATTACAAATATTATCACTTCTAAATTTAAGGAGAATATGTGGTGTGAAAAAAGAATTAGTGGATAAAAGGAAATTAAGATCAAAATTACCTCTCAGTTTTTAAAAGTGCAAAGAAGAAAATCAACATTTCTAAAATAAGAACAAACTCTCACAAGTTACATAGTGAAACTCAGGGTTGGACAACTCCCAAAACACTCTGGGATGAGAGAATCTCACACCTTTGTGACACTAAGCAGGTAGAAGATGAAAAATACTTCCTCTTAGATTTCCCTCCCTATACCCATATTAGATCCCAATTTAAAAACATTTTCTACATTACAAACCTTCCTAACCTCCTAAGTCATCAAAACTATGGTGATCTTGGAATGCTTCTCTGAATGTTTTTTGAGCATAGAAATACAATTTTAAGGAAATTGGAGTAATATGTTACCTTTTTAAAGTCATATAAACCAATTGGTCTCGGTGAACATTATCTAGTTATCATCATCATAAATTATAGACTATTAATTATATTATAATAATATAATCAATTATACATTATTATCTTTAAATAATAATAATAATATGTTACAAATATGGTTGTTCTCTTTTAATTGATTTTAATATTTTGTTACAATGTAAAGTTGATTTCAATGCATTATATTAAATTAAACCTATATACATTTATATTAACCAAACATTAAAAACAAAATAATAAAAAATATATAATAGATAACATTAATTTAATGATACTTGTATCACCTATACTAACATTATAATATTAAAATTAAATATACTAACATTATAATATCAGAATTAAAGAAACCTTATACTCGGATGGGGTGCCACTTGGAACGAGGTGGGGGATAGTTGGATCGGACTTGCGGAGGGAGTTATTATTCCACACTGTCACCCCAACGACAATAACTTCCCATGTCTTACACCATGCAAAGAGTTAATTTAGTGTGCCTGACTGAGCTCTCGGATGAGCGATCCAACCAGGCTTATGGTACCAGGTACTTGCAGAAGTCTCGTCGGCCATCAATGGCGATGGGAGAGACATCTTCGACTCCTCACAAAGTTAAAGGCAACCCCTACATGCATTTCTATTTGGTTTTCACCTGGTGTGCTCACCACACAGAGTTCTTCGGCCCTTATGATTTTCCTGGTATCACTGCTTGCACCCTATGTGTCCTCCTAACCTCAACTCGCCACTAGCATCCCCCCACCGCCCCCTCTCACCCCCTCCATCCCCCTGGTCCTCCCATCATGCCTCGAGAGCATGGGAAGCCCAAGAGGGCTGCCAGAGAAACAAACACCCTCACTCGAGCCACCAGACTCACTGCCTCTCAACGCGCTCTTATTGCTCACTTCAGTCGTTCCCACAACACCACCCAGAGTACTCAGACTACCCTGAGCAAGTCGAAAATGGAGACCATGTCCTCCTTGGCACACTCTCCGCCGCCACCTCTGCATTATAGCCATTGCACTGTAAAAGAAGAGGCACCTCCTCCGCCTTCGCACCTCAGCCTCATGACTGTGAAAGAGGACGCACCACCTCCAACATTGCATCCTAGCCTGAGCTCAGTGAACGTGACAACACCACCCTTAGAGGTGTGCCTCCCCACCGCCACCAACCTNCCCCCCCCCCCCCCCCCCTAACTTCTCAAGCCAGGCAAGCCTTACTATAGGGACGAGAGTTGTATCATGGAGGAGGAAATCCCTCCAATTTGGCAATTGACAGAAGAAGGCAAGGATTCAACTATAGTGGATGACGATGGAATGAACAAGGGAGAAGAGGGCTCACACTCTGCCTATCATCTGGCAGAGGAGCATCTTGAGCTCCTCTTTGACATCCGTTAGCGGCAGGATGAACAGGTGCATGGCCAAGGGGTCATCAATCAACGACTCGACATGCTGCTCGAGGCACTCACAGATGCTCCAACACAAGCCCGTTGTCCAACATGCAAGCAAAGATTCATCCTGGCATACACCATTCATGGACAACCAGGTTCTCCCATGGCATGATGCAGCTCACCCCAGATCCCAGTTTTTTGTCAATTTCAATCATAGAGTAGATAGTGTTAAGATAGTTTTCACTCCTTTTTGTTGGGCAATTATCTTAGTAATGGTGGCTTTGAACGAGGCCAGCCCTAGGTTAGATAGATGCAATAGGGTTTTTGCAGACACTAGCAACCACCTGTTTTGGTTTCCCTCCTATGACAGAACAAGTGGTTGCAAAGCACCGCAAAGCTGTAAACTTATGATTTAATATAAGATCCCTCTTTTTATTTAAAAAATAAAATTAAATTAAAGAAACCTTATTAATAAATAAAATAAACTCTATTATTTTATTTATTTATTTATGTTTATTCTTATTTTTAATTTTATTTAATCCTATTTAATATTAACTATATATATTCTTAATCACTTAAAATTTTACTTTAATTGCTCATTGTTTCATTACTTTAATCCTTATTTACTTACAATTTTCTTTAAATTTTACTTGATTATTAAGTTTTTTCGCCACAAATTCATTTGTAGCCAATTTATTCACTTCATTGATTAATTTTTTTCAAATTCATTTTAATGGTGAACTAAAAATGTTAAAACATTTATAAACTCTAATATAATTAATTTCTATAAAATATATTATGAAATATTAAAAGATTATTAGAATTATTAAACTTTAACTATATAAACATTTATAAACTCTAATATAATTAATTTCTATAAAATATATTATGAAATATTAAAAGATTATTAGAATTATTAAACTTTAACTATATAGATAAAAGATACCCGATTAATTATATTATTATAATATAATCGATTATACATTATTGTCTTTAAATAATAATATGTTGAGGATATGGTTGTCATGTTTTAATTCACTTTATTATTTTGTTACAATGTAAGGTTGATTTCAATTCATTATATTAATATACATTTATATTAATCAAACATAAATAATAATAATAATATAATAAATAATATTAATATCATGATATTTGTATTCGTTATAATAACATTATAACATTAAAAAAAACTACAAATATATATTTTCCTATGTTGTTAGTCATATTGAGGAAAGAACTTGTGGAGATATGAAGTTGATATGATGACTGGTGAAGTGTTTTCTGAAAACATTGAAAGTTTCAGAAGAGAACTCCAGGCACAGTTTTGATCTAAAAATTTCTTAAACAATCATCATCAATTAAATTTAAAATTAAATCATTATATTAAAAAATCATATATTATTATAATAATAAATAATTTAGTCTTAAATATCTATATGATTTTCAATAAAATTGGTGTAAAGCCTTTGTTTTCCATAAAAAGTTATGACTTCAGTATTCCAAACAAGAATTTTAAATAATACTTCTATTTTGATGAAAAAGCAGGACCACAGAAAGCTGTCTCTCAGTGCTCCTTTCTTTTCCCGCCTGTACTTTAACCTTATCTCTATCTCACACATATATATATGTAAATATATATATATAAACTGTACAGTAATGCTCATCAGCTGGGGCCTGGAGGAGAGAAGCGCGTATAAGTGGGGACGTGTTGGCAGCAACTTGCAGCGGAAGACACGCTTCCGTACACCACCTGCTCTACTGATCCCATCATTATTATTATTTTCTCTGCTCAACTTTACCCACATGGTCGATGAAGTCACGACAGACGTTATTGTGACCTCAGCCTATGGTCGATGATATGCTGCTCAGCTAGGTTCGATCGGTGGATCTGAAGAGCTTCATAAGGGATATTTAAATCGTCTCAATTTCGGAGTTAATTATACCATGGAACTTCTACATCCCTTTCTCGAGCACTATCCATCGCTCGCTAAATGGCATAAAATTGAAGCATCTCAATCCCAAAATTTATTGTTTAGCTGGTCCTTTGTTTTGTTAACTATTGCATACCTGTTCACTTATTTATTTACAATAACCAAAAAACGAAGGGAAGATCAGGTGGTCCTACAGGTATATTGATTCGCTGCCAAGTTCTTGGTGCCCGCCACACCCCATGAGTCAGGTTTGTTGTTATAGAGAGCACTGCTGAAGTCACTGGTGATTTATGGAGTAACACTAGCACAGCCACTCAAAATCGTGGCTGATGAATGTTGAAAGGCGATGCCAAAGTTCTGAGAAAATCCAAACGTGATAATCTCAAAGTTTAATCATTTAAAAGTGGCAATCATATAGTGTTACAGTAATTTCTTAATATGATTAGGTAAATGTTAAAAAGTAAAAGGTTAACGGATGCATTCAAAAATACAAGAAAGTTATGAAGAGAAAATCACATTCATTGATTTGAGAGGACGACTAAGAATATACCAGCATCTTTAATTGTTAGTCATCAAATTAGAATTTTAGATTAAAAGGTGATTAATTGTACTCATTGTCAATAAATGTATACCTTTCGACGTATATATCTTATGAAAGAAAAAATAACGAACCAATCACAAAATTCAATTCCTGAGTGATGAATTGTATCATGTGGAGGGAGAAGTAACGTACCAATCACGAAACTCGTGAATGATCAATGGGCTACTAATGATAATGATGACGTGAGTGTTCTTATTTCCAGGCAAACAGAACGTCTGACAGTCTCTCTCGGTTGTTGTGATTGGGTGCTTTCCTGTCCACAAAGGCTGTCAATATACATCGTGCTACACAGCAGGGATTGTGCGATGGATTATAGGTAGTGGGATATTAATGGTTTTAAGATCTGACCAGGTATAATTCATCTGTCATAGAATTTAATGTTATGTAGTAAGTTGTGTGGCTTTTATTTTTTCTGTACGTTTTTGGGTCATGCAGTTTTGAATTTTCTGCTGATTAGAAGTCTGATCTATTTTCTGAGTATTTGGGTTAGTTTAAAATGGAGCAAAACCCCTAGGATAAGGTTATGAAATGCATAGAATTTTCATCCATGTCAAACTCAGTCTATTTTTGAAAATCTGGCTGGCTTCAAGCCCATTTTTATGCCTGAAAAGAGGGAAGATTGCTCCCTATTTAGCTTACTCCATATACAACTTGCTACACATCAGTAATTAAGCTAATGAATTATAGGTCATGAGATCTTAATTAGTTTTAAATCTGACAACTTATAATTCACCAGCCACAGCATTCAATATTAATAAATTAGTAGACATTGAAAATTTGGTTTGCATGGAATCTATTATTGATATTGATGAAACCAAGAAAATCAATAATATTCCATATTAATAGTTAAACTCAAGAAAATGCCGAATCGGGTTAAAATTCACACAATACGCAAACTCTGTATGGCATATAACCTTGATGAATTTCATTGAGAGGCTCAAAACTGAGAGATGAACTTTTTCATGCGCAGTGTTTTTCCCTTTTTCGGTTTAATCATGAAGTCCCTTATAATGGAGAAACTCTTGTAGGACCAGTTCACTTATCGGGCTTATCATTGGAAATGCCCAATCAGGCTATTTGATTTGAATCGTTATCAGCAAAAGCCATCTCGGATTTTAGTCACTCTATTTTTGTGGAATCTACAGAATTCAAAGATCTATAATCAAATTTTGAGCATTAATCATCTCCATATACTCTACACTATACATGTTCAAATAGGTAACTCCCCAGTTGTTTTTGTTTTTACTGTGGTTATATATGTGATTATAATGATTATTGGTTATGATTAGGTAGAATTGGTCTCTTTCTTGTTAAGTTGTAGGAAGTGGTTAGATCTATTTAGATTTGAGAGATATGTTTCTTAAAATGATATGATTTTGAGATATTTACTCAATTAAATAGATGATGTAATCAAGGTAGTTTATCTATTTTGAAACAAAGCTTTTTATATTTATATATATTCTATTACATTATTTAATAGGAAGTGATCAATCACAATTTTGGTTACTGTAATACTTTCTACTCTCCCATTTCTTTTCATGCTCCCATTTCTTTTCATGATATCAGATAAAGGAAATGAAAGCATGTGAATGTGAATGTATTGTAAGAATAGATTAGCATAAGTAGAGTAGATAGATTGAGTGGATTGTTGCTATGTGTTTGCAACAGTGTGTATAGATTAAGTGGATTGTTGCTATGTGTTTGCAACAGTGTGTTGTTTGTCAATCAGAACTGTGAAGGAGAAGAGCCCGTTACTTTTGACCTATTATACACGCTGAGGCAAAGAGAGAAGACTGTAGGCGAGACGGAGTGATAGGAGGCTAGTAGTGCCTTGCCGCTGTTGAGCCAAATAGGGGAGAGGATTGTTTTCCCTCCGTCACAGAGGCGGTTACGGCCAAACCTAGAAGAAAACAAAGGCTAAACGTTCAACTTGGCGAAGTTACAGTGAAGGAGACCCGGTGGCTTCAGCGGAGGGCTCGATATGCTTTGTTGAATCCTCGTAGACCTCTGCACGTAAGGCACACCAATGGAGGGTTCGACAATGATGTTGGTGGTCGATTGGAGTCACCAGAACGAGCAGCGATGGAATGCTTGCAGGATGCAGTGTGCACACGCAAGGATGCTATTTTGGCGTTGGAGTCCGGCAAGGTGGATTGGGCCATATTGCTAGTGGATGAAGATTGTGGGCACGTGAACTGATGGCTGGAAAATGGCAGAAAACGTTTGAGACAACAGTTAAGAAGATGTTCAAGAAGCCTCGATGGCCGTACGAGAAAGAGCTGCTAGACGCATCGATGAAAATGATCCCCAACCAGAACTGTTCATTCGGGTGCTCAAGCCAGTGTGGCAGGGATGTGCCCGCGTACTTTCGATCTCTCTCCTGGAGCGTTTCACGGTCGTGCTACATCGAGCGCCAGTTGCTGGCCATGGATTCTCATCTCGTGGCTCCCAAGGGAATCGAAGCGGCGGCCAAGGTAGCGACACAGATATGAAAATAAGATTTTAGGGTTGGTCACAGCCTTCGGAGAGGCTGCTCTGACTCCTTCATTCCCTTCAAATCCTCAAGCACCGACACTACATTTGAGTCACGGATGCTGAAAGATGTAGCGAAAGTGTTAGCGATGGCGAAGGAAAAGCCGAATTCAATGCTACTGAGAATGCAGAGAAGAAGAGTTGGTCGCGGCCAGTTTATAATAAACACTATATGCATTACACGGGGCATTGTTGGAAATATGTCAACTAATGTACTCATGAGTACTCATGGGGTCACATGCACATGCAGTTATGTTAGTTATGTTAATGCTCATGCATGCAATCTATTTATGAATTGAAGAGGTAATTATGAGATCTATTCATGATCCGTTTGTGTAAGTGACTGATATATGTTAAAAATGCAATACTGAGGTGTCATGTGTATTAGAGAGGATGGTTGTATGTCTGGGTTGGTTATTGTAATTCTCTTTTGAATAAAAGAATACCAATTATCATTGTCATGGTTTTTTTCCTCATTGGGTTTCCACATAAATAACTCTGTCAATTGTGTAATTGTTGTTGTTTTTGGTTTGTTGTTCTCGGTTTTATGCTTTGTAGTTGTGTTATTTTACTTCCGCTGCCCAACAAATGGTATCAAAGAAGGTGAGCCAAACCGAACGAATCTGCATGAGTATTAGACGAGATCTTGCGTGTGAGAGCAACTTCTTACTTGACCTGCACATCAAGATCCGATCTAAGCACTACAAGAGATCGATTCATGTGCTGCATGTTGGAGGAGGACAAAATCGCTAATATTTCTTGGACCATCGCTCCTTATAATTGTTGTCGAACTTACTGTGTCTGGATTTCTGGGGAGGGGGCGCGATAATTGTTCATCATCACACCTATGCCTTACGGGTAGCATTAATACTTGTGGAGTCGTTTTAATCAAAGAGTTCTAAGTTTGAGGTGGATAAATTCAACGACAAGAATAGCTTTGCGCTATGGAAGCTCAAGATGTTGGATCTTCTTGTGCAACAAGGATTGCAAAAGGCGTTGGCTGGAAAGATAAAAAAACAACAAGCATGACAGACGAGGACTCATAAGATCTGGATGCAACAGCCCTCAATACCATTCGTTTTTGTCTGGCAAATGAAGTGTTGTTTAACATCGTTGAAGAGGAGACACCAACAGGTTTGTGGAACAGACTTGAGAGTCTGTATATAACAAAGTATTTGATGAACATAATCTTATTGAAGAGCTAGTTGTACATCTTGCAGATGAAAGAAGGTACAAAAATTGTTGATGACTTGAATGTTTTCAATACTCTGATTTTTCAATTATCTAGTATGGACATAAAGTACGAAGATGAGGACAAGGCAATTACACTATTGTGTTTATTGCAAAAGTCATGGGATCATTTGGTCATAACTATGTGGTTTAGCTCAACAGATGCCATTGATTATGACACTATTGTGGGAGCTTTGTTGTCTGAGGAAATGAGGAGAAGATCTAGTAAGGAAACCTCAACAACAGAAGCAATGGTGTTTAGAGGTCAATCTACAGAAGGAGGGAAAGATTAGAAAGCTACAACCATGTTTAAGTCAAAAGATAGTAAGGGTGAGGAAAAATGTTGGTTTTGTGGCAAATCTGGACATCTCAAGAAGGATTGTTGAAAAAGACAACAAGCATCCAAAGAGGACTCCACAAAAGAAGCAAATTCAACTACAGGTATGGTTGATGAAGTTGTGTCTGTATGTTGTGCCTCTCCACCTGTGTTCACATAGAAGGTGCAGGGCAGTGATGGTTGAGTCACTGTGAAAAAAATAATTGTATTTACTTTTGAGTTGTAGAAATTATTGATTGCATGTAAATGGGCATATGTCTGTAAGAACTGGATAGGCATACGTACCCCTAGTTTATCAGGTCACCTATGAAAAGTCTAGACGTAGATTTAGGTAGATTGAATATGTGGGGGGGCATGTGTGTTGGGTTAACCTTGACTCGGTGAAAGATTTAATGAGTTAAATCTATTTTTAGGTCAAAGAAGGTGGTTTTTCGGGTCCATGTGTTTTGGGTATCTTGTGGTATTGTGTCCATGGATTTTCATGTAATGAAGCCTATAAAAATTTTGGTGAACTCTATTGCAAATGGGCCTAGAGGTAAGTGGTGAAGGCTTACTTGGTCGGTTTGGCTGGATTTGGTCAAGATTTTTCGAATGCAAAGTTCGAGGTGGAGCAGTGTGTCTAGTTTAGAAAGGTGGGTCTGTAGAAATGCTGATGTGTTGGAAGGTCAATCAAGTTTTTGAGAATATATGATGAAGGTAAGTTCATATCCATGGAACTTGGAAAGTATTGCAAGGAAGTTGGGATTGAGTAGGCATGTTCAGTAATGTCAAGTTGCAGCGATAGTTGTGGACAAAAGTGGTTGTGTTATCTGGCAACTCGGTCACCTTCGGTTGAAGAAGTTAGGAAGATTCAGGAAGAGGTATGAACATGTCATCTGGTAATTACTCAAATGTGAAATTATTTGGTTTTGATGCTTATGTTTTTTATCAACAGTCTAAGCAGGACTCAGATCAAATAGGTAGATATTTGATATGGTGAAGATGTCAAGGGGTGCAGACTGTGGGATCCTACTACCCACAAAATC
This sequence comes from Picea engelmannii, assembly GCA_009831015.1. Taxonomy (NCBI): domain Eukaryota; kingdom Viridiplantae; phylum Streptophyta; class Pinopsida; order Pinales; family Pinaceae; genus Picea; species Picea engelmannii. The sequence goes on from ML796602.1 coordinate 101,509, forward strand.
ATCATGGACATAGTTGCAGTGTTTGATGAATCTCCTTTTATAAAATCAAACATAGTAAAAGATGAAAGGTTCAAAGCATGACTAGTAGCAAAAACGTATTTGCAAGGTATTGATTTCCATGAAAGTTTATCACCGATTGTTAAAATCTTGTTTCTATTCATGTTGTGTTAGCACTGGTTGTGATAGTACAACTAGATGTTAAGATTGTTTTACATTGAGGTTTTTGGATAAGGGGAATAATGGGATGTATATGGAACAACAAGAACGGTTAGTTCATAATCACAACACAAGATTTGTTTGCAAACTCAAAAATCATTGTATCGCCTGAAGCATGCTGGGCAAATGGTACAAGATGTTTGATTCCTTCGTGGTGAGCCAAATTTTACAAGATGTTAGTATAACCATTGTGTTTATGATATATTCATTATCTTGGCGTTATATGTTATTCTTGTTGCAAGCACAAGCATGGTTGAGATCAACAGGTTGGCTCAGTTGGTTAGGACGTTTGTTATGAAGGTTTTGTGAGCAGGAAAATAAATCTTGGGCATGGAAATACACAGAGATATGAAATATGGTAAGCTTGGTTATCACAACATAAGTATGTGGTGACGATACTTAGGAAATTAGTTATAAATAATGTGAAACTGGTAAAATCCATTTGGCTTTCCATTGTAAGTTCTCTTCAAGTTTATGTCCTAATTGATGAAGAAGAAAAATGTTATATGTCTCAATTATTATATGCTATTAGGAAGTTTGATGATTGTGATGGAAAAATGGTCAACATTTCACATGCAGTTGGTGTTGTCAGTATACACATGGCAAAACCAAGTCAAGAGCATGGAAGTGGGTGCTTCAAACACATAAGCACAAGTATCACTTATAGTGGTTGCGGTGATTTGGTCTGTGTATATGATTTATAAGATTTGGATAAGTGCATCGGTTTATCAGACAAGTTATTTATGGAGATAGAATGGTCCACGCTGGAGTGAATCGTGCAGGCATGTTCACGTAACGGTATTGTCAAATAAGTTGCGGAGTTGTGATGGGGTTTGGCTTCTCTTGATTTGCAGAAAAGGTGATGAATTAATTAAGGGCATGATATATCAGGTAAATTGTTGTCAAGGTCACATGCACATGTATGCAGCTATGTTAAGCAAATTTCCTCATGCAGTCACATGCACATGCATGAAACTATGTTAATGTGCATGCATGCAAGCTATTTATGAACTATTCATGTAACTATGTTATTTATTCATGATTTGTTTGTGTAACTGAGTGATAGATGTTATATATGCAAGCATACCCATAGAGGTAAGAGTGCAATGTGTAGTGAGTGTATGAGAGCAAGACACAATACTGAGGTGTTGTGTGTATGAGAGGAGAGAATGGTTGTATTCCTAGGTTGGCTATTGTAATTCTCCCTTGAATACAAAAATATCAATTATCATTTTCGTGGTTTTTTCCCTCATTGGATTTCTATATAAATAACTCTATCAATTGTGTGATTGTTGTTTTTTTTGGGTTGTTGTTCTCGGTTTTATGCTTTGTAGATGTTCTTTTTTACTTCCGCTGCCCAACAGATATAATGCAAAGCAGAGGCATTGTATAAGAGAAGTGATTCTAATAACCTTGGATAAGCAGTTCTCAAGCAGTTCTCGATAATCGACCTGTTTTGTGTCATAATATGAGAGACCTGTGAGTAGAAGAGTCTTCTGAGGAAGAAATAAACGGATGCACTCGCTATTGAGAATAATACCTGCCATCATGGAGGAGTTGTCACCCTGAAAGGATATGTTATCTTGCTTCCCCCGAGATCGTTGAAAGAAAATCCCTCTCGTGTAGCTACTCTGCCTGCATACAGAACTGAAGATTAGCTCGAGTTGGGATACATCGTCCTCATGCACAACAAGGCTCTGTCTATGATTGGTATTTTACAAGATTAAGTCAACCCAATGGTATCAATGATAAAGGACAAGAAAGCTCCTTCGACCAAAAGGGTTACTAGGACAGTGTGCAGCGTGATGATCGAGTTGCTCTAGTGCGGACTTCATAACTGTGAGCGACGAACAAAACATGGAAAAGAGTGGATGTCATAACTACCATTGATGAGAGGTTGAAAACCAATTGTGTTGATTTCTTGTGGTATGATTGGCATTTGCATGGTAAGAAATTAAATTGTCCTTAAATTTTTCTTGGGATTTGTAGAAGAGACATATTGAGCCTATATTGACCTTAGGCAACTCAATATGTGAATGCATTTTTTTATAATTAATTATTCTAACAACGAAAAAGTGAAGTAAGGAAGATGAAAATTCAACGGATATCCAAGACCATTAGTAAATCTAGATATCGATGATGAAGACAAAGATACTTGGTAATATTTTGTGATGTAAAACCATTCTTTAGTTAGCTTGGTAAAGGGTGTGGTAGTTGGAAAGGAGGGTTTAACTACCAGACTGTTTTTCTAGTGAGCCAGTCAACAGTTTGGTTGGGTACCTAGGTGTCTTGGTAGATGAAGGTATGTCCATCGGATGGCCAGTTGCTCAATCTTTATAGTCATGGTACCATTGTTTAGTCCAAAGGTATTGTTGATTCTAAGTTGGTATGAGTTCGACAATTCTATAAGCGAATGGAGGAGCATGAACATTTTTTGGTTTTACAATGGAAACAAGTTGCATTGTTCTCGCTGGAGAAACCATGATTTGATGTCATACATAAGTTTGAGTTGGAATGATAAGAAGGAAGAACAAATATGTTGTTTTGGATAACAACATAGAGTTTAGTCCAAAGGATTGGTTGATGACAGTGGAAATCGTGTGGAAGCAACATAAGTGAAACGATTGTGGACAAACAAGGCAAATTGTGTCAATTGTGTTGAATAAAACAAATTCATGATCATATGTTAATGTGAGTCACACTTTTGTAACAAGTCTATGATGTAATCGATTCGATGTATCAGTCCTTGAAATGTTTGATCTTGTACATGGTATCTCCATGGGATGGAGTATCTAATGTATGTACTTGTATCTATGTAACATATAAATGGTGTATCCTTGTAAGACCTAAGACCTGATTAGGCATGCATACCTCTTTGTCATGTATCCCTATTAATTTGTAGTGCAAAAACCTCTTTGATAAAACTCTTTAGCACTTATAGGAGTGAGCCAATGTCACAGGTCGGTTAAATGCTCAATGAGTGGACTCTGGGAGGTGCCTAGAAACCATGAGTTTTACATTCAGGGGGAATTCATCAAGAGGTTGAATGAACCATGTACATGAAGGAAATCCTAGTAAATTGACGGTTGCAACCGTTGGATGTCCATGCATTCCAATGGATGTTTGTTTCTTTATGTGGACTTTGACAGTTTGATGATGCATGATCGACGTACGAAGATAAAGTACCAGGTTGGAACTGACATAAACTTCTCTAATCAGGAGGTGCTTCGATTCAGTGGAGTGGTGATGATGAAGATCTGACCTGACGAAGATAAAGAAAAATAGTCGTTAAGGGGGAGTGTTGGAATATGTAACTACCACTTGTTTTAAGTGTGATCATATATCTTATTATAATGATTATTGGTCATGATTAGGTAGAGTTGGTATCTACTTAAAGTATGCTTCCTAGGTTGTAGGAGGTGGTTAGATCTACTTGGATTTGAGAAATTCTCTCCAACTATATGTATCCTAGAATGGTGTGATGTTGAGATATTTGCTCAACCAAGTAGATTGTGTGATCAAGGTAGTTTGTCTATCTTGAAACAAAACTTCTTTTATTTAAAAATACTATATTTTATTATTTAAAAAATATCGCTCAATCACAATTTTGATTTGTGTAATACTTTATACTCTCACTCTCACTCTACCTCTCTCTCTCCCTCTCACAAGGCTAGAGAGATTATTTCCAAAACGTTTATGGAATAAGGGCCAAATTCAGATATTTTCTAGTATTCAAAAGAATGCTTTAAAATATAATGATTGTTTGCATTATTTTTATCAATCAATCGATGAGTAAGAAGGAAACACACTCGGAATAATCAAGCAACAATGACTTTCTATAATTCTGAATTATAAATTAGTATAATCAAGCAACAATGACTTTCTATAATGATGAATTATAAATTAATATAATCTGTGACAGAAAACAGACTTAATTAATCACATGCAAAGAATTTTTCAATCCTTAGAAATTCAAATTAGCAGGGTTTGTTAATCCTCTTATAAATTTCCAACAAAACGTCTCATTAAACATAAATACGAGTACTAGTTACAACGCCGTTTGAAAAAGAAACGAGGAAATCGAAATGAAGGACATGGAATTGCGTCACAAGATATAGTTAAAATGTTCATACTCAGGCAACGGAATACGTATTTCGAATTGGAATACTTATCAATTGTAAATGCAACAACAACTTATTAAACGGAGAGGCTGACTACGGGCGACTCACATATCACAAATTATAGGCCTCCAATTGTTGTCTGCCACGTAATTTTATCTTTCAAGTTCAACGGTGTTCCCAATCTCCCTATAACTCTCCTCTCTGCACCACACCATGTCATGTGAGCACCTTCATTGAGAACTCTTACCCTTCAGTTTCACTTTCATTGTACCTCATTGTAGAAGTGATTTATAGTCGAGGTGGGTGTGTAGGGGTCTTGGAGTGGATCTACTAGGACATATGACTTAGGAAACCTCTAGATTTTTCTCTTTACCCTTATGTAAAAGTGTTGTTCATATACTGTAAAGGTTGTTATGCCTATAAAACATACTTATTTTATGCCTAAGCATGGATCTCTCTATGTATTTTTTACACTTTGACCTAGGAAATCATCTCCCTAGCAATTTGGGGACTTTTGATATGTATCCATCACTTGAGGTCACTCTACACATTTCATGTGGAGATGTAACTCCCAATGGATTCACAACTCTCAAGGTATTTTCACAACTCTCTAGGCATTGATCACAACATCCTAGGAAATTAAGGTCCCTTCATCATGCACCTGAAATATACATTCCATGCCGCATCATAGATCTTGGAGTGCTAAACCATTTCACACATTTGAAGGCATGTGTCACACAATTTGATGTGACATCCACCCTGGTTGATGCGTTACTTAAACATTTGGACATTTGTTTGGCACATGTGGATCTTCTTGGGCCTCCCTTGACTTGAGGATACGGTCGACATGATTTGAGGAGGATAATGTGCATTCGAGACCTCTCATATGATTGCTAGAGTTCTTTTTAGGTGAGTCGCCCCCTCTTGGAGCCTCCCACGTGCCATGCATGTGGATCTTCCTCATCTTGAGCATAGTTGTTGGTATATTTGGTGGGTCTATCTTCATTGGAGAGGTTTCTAGAGGATGTTACCTTGTATTATGGATGGGCATTGGGTTCCCTTGACTTCACATTAATCATTTAGGTGGGGCACCTACCTGTCTTGGGGGGGTATTGTACATCTGGCACATCTACTTTTGTATTTTTTGTATTATTTGACTTTGTATTCATAATTAGTTGGACGACAAGTCCATTGTGAAATATCCTAGGCTAGATTTAAGGACATGAAAACATTATTGTAATAGGAGGGTTGTTGAAGTCTCTTTTATATAGGCTCCCCCTCAGACTTATAGTTGTTGTTGTTGGCTATTGAAAATGAAAATTTGTTGAACATCTATTTATTGATTCGATTTGGTGACACTTGAAACTCTTTTATCTTGGTTACTATTTAGTGCATAAAGATTGATTGTGAATGCTTGAAACTCTTCTACAAGCGAACAAGCTTGAGCCATTGAAGGGTGAGGCTACCACTTAGAAGGAAGACATTTTGGAGTAAATACTCTCCTTCAAAATGAGTAAATACCAAAGTATTCACTAATTTTGGAGTAAATACTCTGGTATTCTTGAAGGATTGATCTTCATTGTTTATCTTGATTAGATATGCAACTATTTTACCTTTTTGGTTCTAGTGTCATCATCCTATTCCTTATATAAAATAGGCGTATTTGAACAAGGGTTTTTTTGTTGACTCTATAAGCCCTAGTTGGGTAAGGTATTTGTTTTGTTCCATCAACCAACCAAAAATTACAAAATACCAAAATTCTTTTTCTTTTTTTTGCAAAAAAAAATTGAAAAAAAACCATTAAAAATCATAAGTTAGATTTTTTCTTTAGTCTATCACTAACTTAATTGCTTATTTTATTTTCTAGACTAGCTTAGGTTAGGGTTTAATCTTAATTTTATAATTTAAAACCTTAAGAGACCAATCAACCCCTTAAAATCATGCATCTAAAATTCATTTATCATTGTTTAGGTTGTTTTCATTGTTTATGTCAATATGGAAATTGCATAAAAAATTAAAAAAAAAACATATTTACCTAAACCTTAAGTCTAGGTTATCCATATAAAGAATATCTATTACTAGACTTAGCATTAATTTCATATAATAAAGGTTTTGTCAAATCTTATCTTATTTTCTAGTTGTGAAATCATCTTTAAGTTGATATTACTTGCATATATCAAACTTAACCATTTTCTTGATAAATTCTAAGATAATCTTGAGAAGCCTTAAAAAGATAATCTTGAGAAGCCTTAATGCAAATTTACCTTGTGATTCAAGTTCTTTTTATTTTACAATGACTTACTTATTGTGGACTTCATTTAAAGTAATTTGAGTTATTATTTTCATTGTAAATATTAAAACCCTAACTTACAATCCAAGACATTGGGTTGATATCTATCAAATCCCAAATCTGGAATTCTACATAAAGTCACTTATAAAACGTATTTGGAGATTAAGGATAACCCAAGTCTCACCTTAGAATTTTCCTCAACGAAGCATAATTCTACATAAAGTGACTTATAAAATGTATTTGGAGATTAAGGATAGCCCAAGTCTCACCTTAGAATTTCCCTCAACGAAGCACATAATTGACATGCACTTAAAAATATATCATCTAATGTCATTTGGCGTTGAGCAATTACATCTCTTGTGGTAGAGATGTGGTTTCATTCACAAAATTGACATGCACTTAAATCATATCACCTAAGGTCATTTGGTGTTGAAGAATTACATCTCTTTCATTTAGCTTAGAATAATTTATTTTCCTAGTTGTTGCTTCTAAGTGGTTATTATCGTGGAATGTTAATCAAACTATTGCAACTCCAAGTTTTCATTCTTGTATAATTTATAACTCAGATTTGATACTAAAACACACATTTCTAACTCATAAAATTATCTAAGTGGATCATTGTGGTTTATTCTCTTTATCTCGAAGTTTTATCTTAAAGCATTGAATCATATCATTGTGGTTTATTCTCTTTATCTTGAAGTCTTATCTTAAACCATTAAATCAATTTTGTACTTTATGGGATTCATTTAAGTAATTTTTTCCTTTCATTATTTAAATCATAAGTTGAGATTTACTTAAGCTCTCTTAATAATAGATTAGGGATTTCCCCATTAGCCTTTGAGAGATGGCCAAAAGTGAAGGGGAAATTGTGTTGAGTTAACAATAGCACAGTTCATGTTTATTACCCTAACTTAGCATCTGTGATTGGACTTTCTAGTTGGATGATAGTCTAGGCAATAAAATTTTGGCACCATTACCAGGGATAAATTCCGTCACTCTAATATTTTTGGGGAATTCTTAGTGTGTGAATATTTTGATAAATGTGTTTGAATGCTAGATTAAATATATTTGATCATGACTCCACCTAAAGAAAATCTAACTAAGCAATACATTACAAGAAGTAATGCTCATTATTAAACTAAGATAATAATGACTTGGGGCTTGAGTTAATTCAAGATATAGGAAAGTTATTTATGAACTCAATTTCACTTAATCATCAAAGAAAGTATATTTGTGACTCCACATATTTGGTATTTGTATGATTGGTATGAAATTATTTAATTTCAATAAATGATCACCTTGTATGTTTCAAGTATGGCTTCTAAAAAGATAACATTCCATGAAAATGTATATATTTCTTTCGATATATCATGTGTTATAACATATTCACATATTCTCTCTATTGATATATTTATCCATGTCCCAAAATTTGATGGAAATCCTTGGTTGGATTCAAGGCACTTGGAATATTTGTTGAATTATGTGGTAAACAATGTTATAAATAAAGAGATTTTCTCGTTTTTTCCATAGACAATATAGTGATATTTTCACCCAACCAAAGGCACAATGGGCACCCTCGAGCACCTTAACCTTGACAGATAGAATAATTCTGGAAGCAGAACAATAGCCAACCAAGGTAGTGCATCTTTCTCCAAGGCTAGCACAGCAAGAAAGAATAACCAAAGACCAATCAGAAAGTACAAGACATAACCAAGAGAAATTCCAACCAAAATCCAAAATCCAGTTGTAGCAGCTGCAGTTGCACTCCCTCTCCAAACTTGTGCACCACTAGTCTTATGAAATTGTGATTATGAGAGTGACAAATGAGCTCTAGCACCCTCTATTTATACTTCTCTATCTCAATTGACTGGGCCAACTTCTCTTTCTAGAGGCTAATAACTCAATATTAAATATTCTCTTGACCCGACTTGTCTTCTAGGGTTATTATCCAACGTTTCAAGGTTTCTCTTGCTTCCCGAAATATTCTAGTCTTGTCAAAGGCTACATGTGGAGGTTAATACCTCCTGAAACTACCATAATATCAACACTCCCTCCTATCTAGGGAGGTATTAAAGGAAACGGTCTTGAGCATAAATTGACCATTCAACCGGTAGCATCATCATAGCCACACAGGCTATCTCATGATCACATAGATAAACTCATGAGCAACATCATCACTATCAGTATCATCTGATAGCATCAATTTCATCATCTCTCAAAGCCATACTCCATCTGAGTAATTGAGCATGATGTTGAATAAGTCAGTCACTCCACAGAGTGATACAAGAACCATTCTTCTAATCCAACCATATGTCCTAGAAGAATAAATGTTCCAACATATGCTAGAATCCACTCCATGGGATACAAAGTCTATGATTCTAATCCGAACATACGTCCTAGAAGAATGATTGTCCTAGACCATTTCCCCTCTTGCCACTACTGTGAACTCATGGAAAATGTATGTCCATGTTGGCATAGAGGCAGACCCATGGTTCAACGCTTCAACAACGCACCAATAAAACCCTAACTACCAGCTCTTTTGGCGACACCTGTGAAGTAGATGAAATCTCACCCGAGGTAGAGGCAGGGGTGGTTGCAGGACTCTAGTGTCTGCAACCTTAGCTGGGACACAGACCTGTGATTACAACACCTTAACAAAGCACTTAGCAGTTGTCATTCATTAGTACTTAGCCTTTGTCTACAATGCATATAAACCCTAATTACAATGCAACATAGTTTTCAACAAGATTCAACACATTCAAGCACTAAGCACATTAACATAGATCAGATATAGCATCTTATTCACATCACCAAGCACTAAGCTATCATATCAGATACATCTAAACATACATTACTACACTAAGCATAAATCATATGAACCATAAAACAACCATAATGCACAAAGAAACCACAACACAAGATATACGTGGTTCACCCCCAACCTGGGGATACGTTCACCAACTCTTCTTCTCTTTATTGTCTTCTGTCAATCTTATACATGCACAAAGCATCAAAAGGTCCTACTCCACATAGGACAAGAGATCTGCACACACCTCGCTAGATCCTCCTTCCTTAAGCTAGGTTACAACACAAAGCCTTTACATAGTTTCTTACAATCACTTGCACTTAGCCTTGCAAGTCTCACATAGTATGCACAAAAACATTTACAACTATTACTTTCACTTAGCACATTGGCCTTTACTTTCTCTTAGCACTTATCATCACACCCTTGCGCACCTACTTACATCACCTAGATTTCTATTTATACATTAAAAAATGGTCCTAAACATGGGTAAACCCATGGGCTGACATCCCCATACCTGTTACATAAGCCCAAAACCCAAAAATCCCTAAAAATGGGTCGAGATCTCGCGATATTCACTTCGACTTGCGCTTCGCCTTCGACATCCTGTCGAAGTCCCAAAATAGGTCAAACCTGACCAAGGATCTCCAAAACTTGTTCAAGGGCCAACATACCCCCAATACTTACTTGTGACTCATCCTGAGTCACTCTGATCTGGGTAGCTTTGCCTCAAAAACCTCGAGCCTAGCTCGAGCTGCTTCGACCTAATGCTTCGCCAAGGCTTCCTGCTCGATGAACTCTTGAATAACTTCTTCGTTCACAGGTCCCTCTAAGAGTTGTTCTACTGAAGTGACTACTTGTTCCAGCTCTGCTCCTCAGCCTTCAATCTCCTCAAACAATTGGCAAGCTTCATCCTGGACTGGTTGGAGCCTCTGAGTCACTTCCATGACTTTTCTCTGTATGGTATGGACCTAATGTTGAGCAGTGCATTGTTCCTGGGATCTTTTCATTATTTCAACTGCTAACAGGAGCTTCAATTGTGCCTGTACTATCGTTGGTTTCTTTTTTTCTTCCTAGAGCTGTGACTCTAGTGTCTTCAATTCAGGGTCCTCAGTAAGTCGCTCATAAGTCTGCGCACTTCTACTACTAAGTTATTGACATTCCAAAGCTAATTCTCTGATCCTCTCAACTGCGCTCCGGTGTAATATAACCGATCTAAAAATATACAGAACAAAAATAAAATGATAGAAATGGAAGAATAACAACAATATAACCAGAACAATCACCAAAATAGCACTGAAATGATATAAGAATAACAACAGAAATAACACTTTGATTCTGAAAGAAATGTTCACGGGCCTCTTCGAGGGGGAAACCTCCAGTTGAGAAAATATCTATTACAATAATATCCAAGCTAGGGTTCTCATACCCTCGACTCCTATTTATACTAAATACGCCTATCAAAAGAAGCATCTAGAGGAAGATCCTTCTATAAGAGGAAGCTTCTATTAGGTCTTCTTACATTCGACTTATTTTATTTTATTACAAGGAATTATTAATATTGACCTTTATAACATTCGAATATATTGTTCTACCTATGTGCAGGTTAGGACCCTAACATGTCCTCCCCCCTAAAAACAACCTTGTCCTCAAGGCTTGAGATGAGGAAATTGTTGTAGAATGGTAGCCGGTTCCCAAGTGGCATCTGCTGGAGTTGTATCTTTCCACTGGACTAACACTTCCTAGATGGTTCTTTGACGCAGGCGGTGCTCACACTGGTCCAAAACTTCTTGTGGTTGTAGCCAAATGGATCCTTCTTCAGCTAACTCGGGAAGGTTGGTTTGAATTTGACACTTAGTTCCAATCACCTTATTTAAGCATGAAACATGAAAAATAGGATGTAGCTTCGAATGACTGGGCAAAGATAACTGATAGGATACTTGTACCACACGCTTGAGAATGGTATAAGAACCATAAAATTTGGGCTCTATCTTTTGACAATGCTCGACCTTGAGGGAAGATTGCTTGTAAGGTTGCAGTCGAAAGACACCTGATCCCTTTCTGCAAATTGACGTTCAGAGTGACCTTGATCTGCTTGTTGCTTCATGCGATTCTGTGCCATGACCAAATTATCTTTGAGGGTACGGAGAATAGCCTCTCGAACTATAAGTGTTTAGTCAACCGCCTGGACCTTCGAGACACCAGGTAAGTATGAGAGAATTGAAGGTGGTTTCTGTCCATATACCGCTTCAAAAGGAGTCATGTGTGTAGATGTATGGTATGAAGTGTTGTACCACTATTCAGCTAGGGGTAACCATTGAGCCCACTCATTTTTCTTTTCTGAGGAAAAACACCTCAAATATGTTTCCAAACACTTGTTGACAACTTATGTTTGACCATCAGTCTGGTGATGATAAGATGTACTAAGATGCAATTGGGTGCCTTGTAGCTTGAACATTTCTTGCCAAACATTTCCTGTGAAAGTTGGTACACGATCAGAAACAATAGAGTGTGGAATGCCATGAAGCTTGAAGACCTGATCCATGAAAATTTGAGCCACTGTGGATGTTGTAAATGGGTGTTGAAGATCGCAGAAATGAGCATACTTGGAAAGGAGATCAACAACCACCATGATGACTGATTTATTTACCGATTTGGGTAAGCCAGTAATAAAATCCATAGAGATATCCTTCCAAATAGCAGGTGGAATCGGAAGCGGTTGTAGTGTGCCCGAAGATTTCATTGTTTCTCCCTTGTTGCGTTGACACACATCACATTCAGTGACAAAATTACAAATGTCCTGTTTCATACCATCCCAGAAAAAAGAACGTTTGACCCTGTCAAAGGTTTTGGTGAACCCGGAGTGCCCCGCTGTTGGTGTAGCATGAAGCTCATAAAGTACCGTGGATTTAACATTTCATTGTTTACTTAAATACAAACGACCTTTGTATCGAAGCTCATCATGGAGCCAAGAATACCCCGGGGAAGCTGGAGCATTGGATTGCAATTGTTGGATCAAATGAGAACTTTTGGGATCTTGTAGCCATTCATGGCAAACGACTTGGAGCCAATATGGTACAATGAAGGAAAGATAAAAAAGGGATCCGTCATCTTCATATTTTCAGGAAAGTGCATCGGAAACCACATTGTATTTTCCTTTTGTAATGATCCCAAGCCAAATTCTTTCTTGGAATCACTAACTACTACTAATTTATTGAGTTATTAAGTGCATACAAGATTCATCAACACATGGAGATCACAATATATTCAAGATGTAGAAGCACNGAGCAATGTAAGATCAATACAATAGATGGCTGATCTGGCATAAACATCAGATGGTCGTATAAGCAATAGATATGAGCTGCTACAAAATGCCCCCGACAATACAAAATAAGCCTCCAAAGGATGGATATACAATGAAGACCGAATCAAGCAGATCTGAGCCGTACTAATGCTCAACCTCCAAGCTGGAAAGTGCCATGTCCTGCTAGAATGCTAAAGCCCTCAATAATTCTTCCCTGCTACCAAAAGTGTCCAATCATCCCGAGAAATATGCCAAATGATAGATCGGGCAACTATAAGGAAAACCCAGATGTCCAAATTCCCAAATCCACTCTCAAACCTCGTAGATATGAATTCTCCACTGAATGGTACTCCCCACTGGATGACTGAAACCCTAGATGGTTCGACCTTGATGAAGGAGGCCTCTAAATTCTCTGAAACTCTCCAAGAATATAGACCGGGCTATGAGAATCCCATGGGAGAAGTTTCGGGCTCAGATCTCAAGCAGATCTCCCTAGATCTGAGTTTTACTGAATCACAGGACGTCCTCTATGGCTCCAAGACGTCCCAATCTGCAGACGAATGTAGAATGATGATAACCCTCCAGAAAATCCCTCAAACTGATGGTCCTGCTCCTGCAAATAAAACCCAATTGTCGGAATGGCCCCAGGCCCTTAGGATAAGCTGGATCAAACCTCCCTCTAGATGATGGTGCACCCTTGCTGGAAACACAAGAACAATACAGCCTGCTACCTTCTGAAGCACTAGATGGAGATGGGCTGAGACTAGAATGGTGTGGAGGAGTCTTTCAAACCCGAGACCAAGCTGTGGAACAACGTGAGTGGATATTTCACCACTGAGTTGCTCACAAGGGTTTGTACAACAAAACCCCCAAACTGAATGCTCAAGAGCAATAGAAAATGATAATCCAAAACCAGAATGAGTAATAGGTGCGCCCCAGCCTCTTACTTATACTTTTCCTTCTAATTCTCCGTTGAGTTAGGTTAACTCCCAGGGTTAAGCTTCTATTCTTCTGTTGAGTTATCTTTTACTCCTTTATCCTTTTCCTTTCTTAAGTCAACTTAAAAATATAACTTTTAACTTCTTGACTTTTCCCCCCTCAGTGTGAGACTATGACCTAGTGGGGTTTCTCAGGCCACTGAATCTCCTCATCACCTCTCTAAGAGGTGGGGGACATTACAATCTCCCCTGCTTGAAATTGCTTGTCCTCAAGAAATACCAAACCTACTTCTCTAACCACGTGCTCGTGCTCCCAAGTGGCATCCTCAATGGGTAAATCCTTCCACCTAATCAGATACTCCTTGATGCTTCAGTTTCAGAGCCTCTTCTCTCTGACTTCTAACACCTCTTATGGAATCAAAACAAGTTGTCCCTCCTCATCCATGGGAGGAAATACCTCAATAGGCCTAACATGTTGACCGAGGGATTTGTTAAGGCACGAGACATGGAAGGCGTTGTGAATTTTTCTACCCTGTGGAAGCTCCAGCTCATAAGCTACTGCCCCTATCCTCTTGTTGACTCTGTAAGGTCCAAAGAAACGTGGCTGTAGTTTCTCCACTCCGCTTCTCTTAATGGAGGCCTGCTTGTATGGTTGCAACCTCAAATAGACTAAATCGCCAACCTCAAAGGTACGATCAACTTTGTGCTTGTCTGCTTGGACCTTTTGCTAGTTTTGTGCCCTCTGTAAATGATCCTTCAATTCCCTGAGAATGTCTTGGCTCTGCTGTATCCAATCCTATACCATCGGAGCCCTGCTGTCACCAAATGCAATCTGCACAAATGATAAAGGATCATAGCTATATAAAGCTCTGAAGGGTGGCATGCCAATGGACATATGTTGGGTGGTGTTGTAGCAATATTATCCCAAATGTAACCATCTGACCCATGCTTTTTGTTGTCCTGCTACGTAGTTTCTGAGGTAACCTTCCACCCATTTGTTGACTATCTCAGTCTGACCATCCATCTGAGGGTGATATATAGTACTAGGAGTCAATTCCATACCCACTAATCTGAACAACTCCTGCCAAAACGTACTCATGAATCTATTGTCCCTGTCACTAATGATGGTTTTGGGTAGGCCATGTAGTCTGAACACCTCTTTGAAAAATATTTCGGCCACTTGTGCTGCACTGAAGTCTGTGGCTATGGGAAAAAAGTGTGCAAACTTCGTAAACCTATCTACCACCCTAAAAATGCAATCTTTACCCTGTTCTCTAGGCAACCTGGTGATGAAATCCATGGATATACTTTCCCACTTGTGCTCTGAAATAGGTAGGGGCTGCAACAGTCCTGCAGGGTGCGTGTGCTCATCCTTGTTTTCTTGGCATGTAGTGCATTCCTTGACATGCTTCATCACATCTTCCTTGAGGCCTTTCCATGCAAACCTCTCTCTCACCTACCTGTACGTCTTACTGATGCCCTGATGCCCTACTACTGGTAAGTTATGACATGCATGCAGGATCTTAGCTTTGAGATCTGATCCAAGAACTAAAAGGATCCGGCCTTTGTAATAGATGAGGTCACTTATGACCCTGAAGTTTTCATCTTGTATTTTCCCATCCAACAGTTGACAAGCGAACTGATCCTTTGCATATTCCACTATCAATTGTTCCTTCCAGTCGATTGACATACCGGGCATGGCAAAAATGGATGTCCTTCTGGATAATGCATCGGCCACTGCGTTGTTCTTCCCTTTGACAAATTCAATGTCAAAGTCGTAGGCTTGTATTTTGCTTACCCATTTTTGTTGTCTTTCACTCAAATCCTTCTGCTCCAATAGATATTTAAGACTGTTATGGTCTGAATTGACCACAAGCCTTGCACCTACCAAATATTGCCTGAATTTGGCTAGTGCATGCATGATAGCCATCATTTCTTTGTCGTAAATGATGTAAAGTAGTTCAGGACCCCTGAGTTTTCGGCTTTCATAGGCAAGGGGGTGCTTGTTCTGCATCAACACGGCCCCTATACCTTCCCCTGAGGCATCACACTCCAAAGTGAAGGGTATGCCGAAATCAGAAAGAGCTAGAACTGGGTAGGTTCTCATGACCTCTTTGATTTTCTCCATCGTGACTTGGGCCTCATCATTCCATTTGAAGGACCCCTTTTTGGTCAGGTTAGTCAAGGGTGCACACAGTTGAGAAAACCCTTTGACAAATTTTCTATAGTATGTGCATAGGTCCAGGAATCCCCTCAGTTATGTGAGTGTTTTCGGAGTAGGCCATTCCCTAATGGCTGTTATTTTCTCCTGGTGTACCTGTACCCCTTTTTCCCCTATGATGTGTCCCAAGTAAAGAACTTCCGTCATTCCAAACTCACACTTGGATTCCTTGGCATATAGTGACTGTTCTTCCATGATTGACATGATTTGGTCCACATGTCGAAGGTGTTCCTCCTATGTCTTGCTGTAAATGAGCAAGTCATCAAAGAATACCAACAAGTGTTTCCTCAACTGTTTTTTGAACACATGGTTCATGCAAGACTGAAATGCGGTTGGGGCATTGGTTAACCCAAATGGAATCACCAAAAACTCGTAATGGCCGTAGTGACACCTAAAGGTTGTTTTTGAGATGTCCTCCTCCCTCATCTTGATTTGATGGTAGCCCGAGCGAAGATCAATTTTTGTGAAATATATAGCTCCATGCAGCTCATCCAACAACTCATCAATCCTAGGTATGGGGTACCTATTTTTGATCATCTTTTTATTCAAAGCCCGGAAGTCAATGCACATTCTCATCGTTCCATCCTTCTTCTTCACCAAGACTACTGACGAAGCAAATGGGCTTGAACTTGGTCTGATGTGTCTCATGTCTAGAAGCTCCTTGATGGCCTTCTCTATCTTGTATTTATACTTATTGGGATGCCTATAGGGTGTGGTGATAACAAGCTTAGCCCCGACTTCTAGCTCAATGATGTGCTCAAACCCCCTGTTTGGTGGCACACCTGGAGGAATCGACCCAAACACTTTCTGGTGCTTGTCAAGGATTCTTTTGATCTCTGGTGTGTAATGCACCTTTCCCTTCTCATCCACCCGTGTTGAGACCTTACATTCCACTGCGTATACAATTTATTCCCTTCTGAAGATGGCTTCCATCCTCT
>ML796602.1:136187-168921 GCA_009831015.1 Picea engelmannii
TACACCTTTCCTATAAATGATCTCATACTCATATCCAAAGAGCTTAGTCCCCCATTTTTGTTGCTCCGGGGAGGAAATGCATTGTTCCAGAAAATACTTGAGGCTTTGATGGTTTGTATTAATTTGGAAACGTTTCCCCAATAGATAAGGGCACCACAGATCAACGACATGCAAAATAGCCAATATTTCCTTTTCATAGATTGATTTGCCCAGATTTATTTCAGATAGTTTCTTGCTGGTAAAGGCCAAAGGTCGACCCTCTTACATAAGGACAACACCAATTCCTTTCCTTGAGGCATCACATTCAAACACAAAGGTCTTTGTGAAATCAGGAAGGGTCAGGACTAGAGTGGTGCACATGGCCATCTTCAAGGTTTGAAAATCTTGAGAAGCGGCTGGAATCCAAGTGAAAGAGTTCTCTTTTAGGAGAGCAGTGAGAGGTGTTGCAATATTTCCATAATTCTTAACAAACTTGCGATAATACCCTGTTAAGCCCAGAAATCCACGCAAGCTCTTGAGAGTCTTTGGTTGAGGCCAGTCTTGCATAGCTTCAATCTTTTTAGGATCCACCCTGACGCCATCCTTGCCAACTAGATGACCCAAGTATTATACTTATGAGGTGCCAAAAGCACATTTATATTGTTTCAGGAAAAGTTGGTGCTGAGAGAGTAGATGGAGAACTCGATCCACATGAGCAAGATGGTTTGTCCAGGTTTTTCTATAGATGAGGATATCATCAAAGTAAACTAAGAAAAAATGGTGGAGAAAAGGACAGAAGACATGATTCATGAGGCTTTAGAAGGTGGAGAGGGCATTACACAAGCCAAAGGGCATGACCAAAAACTCATAGTGGCCCTCATGAGTTCTAAAGGCAGTCTTGGGAATGTCTGCCTCTTTCATATGTATCTGGTGGTAGCCTGAACGAAGATCAATTTTAGTAAAGAATTGGGTGCCACTCAATTCATCCAAGAGGTCATCAATGATAGGTATGGGAAATTTGTCTTTAATGGTAAGTTTGTTGAGGGCAAGGAAGTCAGGACACATTCGCCAAGAACCTTCTTTCTTCAAGACCATGACCACAAGAGAAGAGTAGGGGCTAATACTACGACGGATAATGCATGCATTAAGGAGTTCCTGGACCATTTTCTCAATTTCATTTTTTTTGGAAAAGGGGTGACAATACAAACGAAAATTGGGAGGAAGGCTTCTTGTTACAAGGGGAATGGAATGATCATGAACACCACGGGAAGGAGGGAGTCCTTGGGGCATGGAAAAAACCAATTGATGTTTAGAAAGGATGGCTTGGAGGTCTTACGACACCAAGGATGTCTCTGTTGCTTGTATGGCATAGAGTTGGGAAATAACACCAGAATGACCTTTTTTGAGCAGCTTTTCCATGCGATGGGAACTAATGATATCAGGTGAACCGGTGGTGATGCCTTGGAACTTATATTGGTGGCCCTCCTGGTTGAATTGCATGGTTAATTCCTTGAAATCCATGAGAATGGGACCCAAATTCCTTAGCCAGTTTGCACCCAACACAATGTCACAACTGCCCATGTCGATAGAAAACATATGATATTTCAGGTGGTAGTCACCAATTTGGAGACATACATTTCCACAACGCCCTCCACATTTCATGGAACAACCATTGGCAATCATGATTTGGAAATTATTGACGGTAGGGATGTAGAAATGAGTTTCTTGGTCAATGCGGCGATGAATAAAATTATGGCTGCTTCCACTATCAACCATAATGATGACCTTTCGATGCTTGATGTAACCGATTATCTTGACGGTTTGGGGAGAGGAGAAGACAGTGAGAGCATTGAGGGAAATGACCAGTTCTACATTGAGAGGGTTTGAGGGAGGGGTTATGTTAGTGGTTTCAGGTGACTCAGACATAAGGGGAGTTTCAACATCCTCTTCTGAATTATCCTCGGAGATGGCCATAAAAATATTTTGTTCCTTACACTTGTGGCCCGAAAAATATTTGTCATCACAATTATAAGAAAGGCCTTTGAGTTGACGTTCAACCATTTCATCCCTGGTCAATTTTTGGATCTTTAGGGGAGCGGAGGGAGTAGTGGGATTTATTGGTTTAGGGTGAGGAATAAATGAGGGTTTTAGGTTTTTAGAAGATACAACCTGTTGTGCTTCTTTAGCTCTTTTAGTAGCCTCCACCCAACTCGGGGGCCGAGCCATGAGGACATGGGTCCAAATATTATCCTTGAGGCCACTGATAAAACACTCTCGGAAAAAGGCATCAGACATGCCCTCTGTCCGAAAAGCTAGGTGATCAAAGGAAGCTATAAAGTCTTCCACTGTTCCTGATTGTTTCAACTTTGTCAAACGACCCAAATGGTTGGTGTCAGTGTCAAAGCGTTCATAAAGCTCCGCCACAAAGTTTGTCTAAGAAATATACCCTTGACGGGAAGTTTTTCTCCATTGCCAATGTTCTTGATCTAGATGGAGAACACCATACCGGAGTTTTTCCAAGTCATCTATAATGTCGTATAAAGAGAAATAATGTTCCATTTGGGTTACCCAACCAGTGGGGTCTGATCCATCAAATTTGGTCACATCCACCCATGGAAGGCATAGGTCACGTTGAAAGTGAAGGTGCTGAAAGTTATGGGAATGAGAGGAATGTTCACCTTCAGTATGTGGAGGTGAGTCAGAGGAAGGGTTATCTGTAGGGATATGAGGCTTAGTGCAGAGTGACGAAAAGATAGATTCAAGCTGGGTGGTTAGGTCTTGTTTGATTTCCTCCATTGAGGACTGCATGGTTGTATTGATGGTGGCAACATTGGCATTGAGTTGTTTAACTTCTTGTTGGGTCTTGGTGATACTAGATTTCAAGGTATTGAAGCGAGCTTCCAAGTCTTGGCTACGGATATGGTCCATGAGGACGAGAGAACCGAAAAGGGGCGGGTGGGGTCAAAAATTTTTCCAAAAAATTATATGTATGAATATGATAAGGGAGAAGAGATGAATCTAATGGAATAGGACTCAAATAACGGTGAAAAAAATTCCAGACTTTTTTTTTTTACACTTGCGGAGTGATACTTCGGTCTGAAGAATATTGCAGTAATGAATTTCCCAAATGATTAACTAGGAAGAAATGTGTATTGATTTGGCAACCTAAACATAGTTGCACGGAAATAGATCTTGTATGTTTTAATTTGTTTATGTTTCTTTCCCCAAGGGCTCTACAGACAAGGGTTTTCCCTGTGCTATAGATCTCTGATATACGTGCAGGGTCCAACAGTAGTACTCGACCCAATATCTTAGGGAACTAACTAAGGAGGATAGATAGTACCTTTAGCCATACTACCTGACTACCCAGGTACTAGAGAGTATCTTCCCGAGTGTTGTTATCAGTGGAACTATAGCATTCAGGCAGCCGATCAGTTTATCTAAAGAGGGCTTCAAGTAATCTAGGTCGAACCGTACACAGGTGTTGTCTGATGCGATACCACTCGAAGGGGTACCAATAGGGGTTACAAGGGTGGCCAATAGATGTGCGCTTAAGTACCACTTGTATTTCCTGCGTGTATGAATCCCTCAACCACGGTTTTATGCACGCAATGACAGATCTCTATGGCTTAAAGATGCCGGAATATGTCTCTATCCTGAAAAAAAAATTAACCCACACTTTCTACCGAGGAAAGTGCTCTAATACCACTTGTAATATACCTGATCTAAAAATATGCAGAATAGAAATAAAATGCTAGAAATGGCAGAATAACAACAATATAACCAGAACAATCACCACAATAGCACTGAAATGATATAAGAATAACAACAAAAATAACACTTTGATTCTGAAAGCAATGTTCACAGGCCTCTTTGAGGGGGAAACCTCCAGTTGAGCAGATATCTATTACAATAATATCCAAGCTAGGGTTCTCATACCCTCGAATCCTATTTATACTAAATATGCCTATCAAAAAAAGCATCTAGAGGAATATCCTTCTAGCAGTGGAAGCTTCTATTAGGTCTTCTTACATTCGACTTATTCTATTTTATTGCAAGGCCTTATTAATATTGACCTTTATTACATACAAATATATTGTTATACCTATGTGTGGGTTAGGACCCTAACATCTGGGCAATGGCTTCTCTTTGGTCCTGCACATCCTATGGAGTACTTGGTACTATTTGCAGCTCTAGATCTGCTATTCTCTATTGAAGTTGTTGGATGGATTCAGCAAGCTGCGCTACTTGATGCTCCACTGGGTCTTCCTCCTTTTGATCTAAGATTTTCACAGAGAGAAGTGCTCTGCTGACTACTTATTTTACTCCAACCTGCTCCACGAGAAGTTGTTCTTTCTCATGTTGGATCTGTGCTTTCTCCTCTTCAAAATTTTCTTGTAGGCCATCCTTCTCCTACTGCACAACTCGACATTGCTCTATCATTTCCTCTTGGGATTTCTTTAGGGCCACTTTGGTATGTTCTATTTCTTCATGTGCACAAAAAAGGTGAGCTTCAGTCGCATTGGCTAGTCTATAGAGTTGGGTAGGCTCATCTCCCAACTCTATTTCTTCTGATGGCGGGGGCGCAATGGATGCTGTGTGGCTAGATTGAAGGGCCTATTGTAACCCTCGCAGTTCTGCTTCAATTTTCTCATAAATGGTATCTTGCTTAGCTTCATTTCTGTGCAAAATATCTTATGAGGCATCTGATACAACTGTGATGATGAAGTCAAAGTCATCGAGAGTGAGAACAGTTTGCAGCTTTCTCTTACTAGCTTTTGACTTCTTCTATGATGTGGGTTTCATGGGAGAAACCTTTATTTTGTGAGATGGATTTGTGTCATCAGGGGGATTCTGTGGCGGTGTTACTTCACCTTGCTTCTACTGATATTCTTTTCCATTCTTCTCTTATTTATCTACTTCGTCATCACCTCCTCCTCCAGGTGATTTTGAAGCAGTTTCTTCTCATGCACTGCTCAGCTGCTAGACTTCTTCTGTCTTCTCCCTTCTACTAGTTATAGGTGTATCATTCCCTTCAAGAGTGATCATCGGGCTTCCGATTAGTTCGGGATCAGACAATTATGTGAGGTCAACAGGGATAAGGAGCGCTATAGACCACTCCTTAGTTATTTCTTCTAGGTCCTCCTCTGTGAGTTTGTAATAACTATGTAGTACTTCTTTGTGTTTGTCTCCAGGCGCAGTGATGTAGATAAAATGTTTGTCTGCATGGAACTTGACAAATGGCCTGAACCTGTGCAGGGTGTTTGATGTTATATGAGGGACAACCTCAATAGCCCTCTTTAAATGTAGGTGTGGAACATTGTTTTTGATTTCCATTGTTTTCCCATATCTCTTGAATACTAGAGTGAAGTGAACTTCACGACTAAGGGTTCAGATGGCTCTAGTTCAAGGAAGGTCGCACCTTTCAGCATCTCCCAAGCTATGAACGTGATGAGGATCAGAAACCAACTAACATGGAACTCATAGCCCTGATCCTGAGCTTCACGAAAGTCTTGGTATAACTGGTTCACTAAGTACTTTGCCTAGTTCATTTGTAGCCCCTCCACGCATTTTCCTGCGAGGTCAACAACAAACCCTGTGACCTGTGTGGGTCTGTTCTTCCGGACTAGCTTACCAACAATCAACTGGCAAGCAAGGCGCATTGTGCCATTATGGATGGAGGCTACCTTGTAGCCTCACTTCTCCTTCTCCACATCGCCATATGTATCTTTAATCTTCTACGCCAGGGAGTGGTCTACAACCTTCCCTAGGTAAAAGTCTTGCAGGTTTGGTTCCTGCATGCTCAAGCCAGTGATCTGATGGATCAGCGTCGAATTGATGGTGATGCGTCTGTCTAGCCACAAATAATCGCCATGGAATATCGACATCAGGATATTAACACACACGTTAACCTCCTGGTGCCTTCCAAAATGGGGTATTTTCATTGCGTTCAAGATGGTGGACTGTGCGAGGTCCATAGTCCATTGTTGGGGGATTATCCTTGACTTCTTCCCTTTCGTCCTAGTCAAATACCTGTGAGGAGCGAGCATTTTGAAGTTATTGCGATACCCTAGGTTAAAGTCATTGATATTTAGTGTCATGGTCTTATCCACTTGAGGCTTCCCCTTCGGGAGGTACACAGTAACCAAGGTGTAGTCGAAGTCCTTGGGGACACTGTCACGATTCACTGCGTCGGCCAGAGGTGGGATGTAGTTGGGTAGGATGGATGGGATTAACTTCATGTTTTCCAAGTCATATTGATGCTTGGTTCTTTTCTCGGCCACAACTTGGGATGGTCCAGATCCGCGAGCAGTCGACGGGGAGGCTTACACTCCTCGCGTCGATGAGGTTTGAACTCCTATGGAAATCACTCTTTCTACCATTAGATCAATTAAAATTTTCTCTACTAAATTTTCCACAGCGCTGAGCTCGTCCGACATGCACACTCGCGATCAGATATCTTAGGCTGATGAACAATTTCTCAATGCATTAGAATGGATGGAAAGGTCTCAATAAGCACACCACAGTAACAATGAGTTCTCTTGTTGGATCGGATACAATTCGTGAAAGTGTGCTCGGCGCAACATTCGACAGACTAAGTATACAATGATGTAATAGATCCCTTCAATGAACAAGAGACCTTCATCAATGCAGTTTTGTCCATTACAGCACGGTCCCAATGGTCCGCTGGTGAGCTTGTTGATCATAACTATTGTTCTAATTGTTCGGGAACGTCAATATAATGATTATAATGCCTCCAACGGTCATATCGCTTCGCCATGGAGAAGTGCCATTCTGAGATGCTATGATATTCCAACGAAGTTCAAATTTTGGAGACCTTCCTTCTATGAATTCTTCTCTGGAACTTTCTGTAATTTCTCTAACTTTGCTTTCTTCTTGCTGAGCTTTCTAGCCTTCTTCCCTATAATTTGTGTCTCGGTATTCCTCTTTCCATTCTGATTCTTATCTCCTCTTGGCATAGTAACTTCACGATGGTGATGGTATTTACTAGGGTTCAAGGGAAATACATCTTCTTTGTCTTGGGTAGGTGCTCTACCCTCTTGTACAGACAGGTGTTTCAAGTCTTCTTGTGTTCTTTCAACTTCGACATCCAGATTTATGGTCCTCAGTGGTTTCGACTGGTTTTCTTGTTCTTCCAATAAGTGTGCTATTCTCTTAGCCACGAAGTCCCTTAATTCTTTCTTTTTCCGTTCTAGAGATTCCTCTTCTTTTCTTTGGGTTTGATCTTTCTCAATCCAGGGTTTTCCTAGTAACATAGCAAATGGGGCGTTGTTCTCAATAAATTTAACAACCTCAAATTCTTCTTCTGTCAAAGTACCATGAGAACTCATATATGTCTGGGTAAGTCTTCCACATAGGGTTATCATCTTTCCTCTAAATAACCCTATTCCCCCCAATGAAGGGATCATAGCAGGATTTCCTAAAATTTTCCAAGTTCTTTCTATCATAATGTTCACACGTGTTTCCTCATCCACGACACAGTCTATGTCAAAGTCTCCTATTCATGTTTCTATGCACTCTTTCTCTTTGAAGATCTCTGATAAGTTGATATATCTGTGGTCATTCAGGGTTTCCTTCATTTGTAGTAATACAATCTCTGATTCTTTCTGGGGTTCTGCCATGGTCTCAGTTTCTTGGTCTTCCTCAGGGTTTTCTTGTCTCATATTCATTCTTTCAACCTTAGCAATCATTCTAGGGAAATCCAGAATGTCATGGTCCATAGCTTTAGAACAAATACAATTAGGTTTTCTACCAGGGCATGCCTTAGAAATATGTCCCGGTCTTTTGCAACCGTAACAAAGAGTTAATCCTCTTTTTCTCTTAAATGATCCCCAACCTTTCTTGTACTACGCACTAGGATCATAGTAACTAACCTGCAGACAAATCTTCCTAGGATCTTGCATCCATTTTTTATTCCAAACATTCTTTCTATGCATAGGAATAACATATCTTTCATTATTTCTATTAGATCTATTCATATCAAACCTTCTTTCTTCTAGCTGTGCCCTATTTTTTAGACTAGGACAAAATTTATCAAACATGCCTAGATTCATACTTTCAAAAAAAAAAATCCACTTATCTTACCCTTAACAAAGCACAAATATTTCACATCTCACCTCTTTTATTCAAATCAGACTTCTCTTCTTAGCACAGAGCTTCACAAGTCAAGTAGACTACTGTGCACTAAAGCAACAGATCTACGCACATATATTTCTTTCTTTTCCTCAGTTCCCAACAATCACAGTTTCAGGTCCCAGTAACAGAACCATTTGTTGGCACAGGGGCAAACTCAGGGTTCAATGCTTCAAAAATGCACCAACAAAACCTTAACTATAGACCTTTTCGGCAACACCTGTGAAGCAGATGAAGTCTCACCATAGGTAGAGTCAGGGGTGGTTGCAGGACTCCAGTGTCTGCAACCTTAGCTGGGATATAGATCTGTGATTACAACACCTTAACAGAGGACTTTGCAGTTTTCATTCATTATTACTTATCCTTTGTCTATAGCGCAGATAAACCCTATCTACAATGCAACGCAATATTCCACAAGATTCAACACATTCAAGCACTAAGCACATTAGCATAGATCAGATCTAGCATCTTATTCACATCACCAAGCACTAAGCTATCATATTAGATACATCTAAACATACATTACTACACTAATCATAAATCATATGATCCATAAAACAACCATAATGCACAAAGCAACCATAACACAAGATATATGTGGCTCACCCCTAGCTTGGGGCTACGTCCACCAACTCTTCTTCTCTTTATTGTATTCTATCAATATTCTACATGCACAAAGCATCAAAAGGTCCTACTCCACATAGGACAGGAGATTTGCACGCACCTCGCCAGATCCTCCTTCCCCGAGCTAGGTTACAACACAAAGCCCTTACATAGTTTCTTACAATCACTTGAACTTAGCCTTGCAAGTCTCACACAATATACACAAAATAATTTACAACTATTACTTGCACTTATCACATTGTCCTTGACTTTCGCTTGGCACTTAGCATCACACCCTTGCGCACCTACTTACATCACGTAGCTTTCTATTTATACATTACAAAATGGGCCTAAACATGGGTAAACCTATGTGATGACATCCCCATACCCGTTACATAAGCCCAAAACCCAAAAATCCCCAAAAATGGGTCATGATCCTGAGATATGTGCTTTGACTTGTGCTCCACCTTAGACAACCTGTCGAAGTCCCAAAATAGGTCAAACCTGACCAAAGATCTCCAAAACTTGGTCAAGGGCCAATAGTCCACAAACAATCTTTCAACCTGGACCATCCTCCACATGAAGGATGTCTATCCACCAACAATCTTTCCTACCTGGACCATTCTTTGCCTGGATAATGTCTATCCATTAGCACATTGACTATCCATCTAGCTGGAAATCATCTCCAACACTAGTGGTAGTCTCCATGGCAATCATAATAATTCCATCCAATAGAAAACAACTGTGTCTATCCATAGTACTATACAACTACTATCCAGTGGTACACAACCACACCTAGTAGCACACAACTACTAACCAATGACACATAGTCACAACCAGTGGAACACATCCACCAAAGTAGGATACAACTACTATCTAGAGACATACATTCTCCACAATAATCATATCATCTGATATCAACCTGCAAAGAAATATCATGATACAAACTTAGTCATCTGGGCCATTCTTCCACTCGCATCTGTGAGATATGGAAGAGAATATGCCCTCAGAAGGTAAAACATCATCCATGGGTTATCTGGACTATTCTTCCCAAGCATATAAGAACAATTGTCCATGATTTACGAGCCTATACCATTCACCTAACTGGGCCATTCCTCTAGAACTAATCATAGTGAAACCTAGAGAGAATGAGTGTGCCCTAGGGAATTCCTTTCCCTGATTGTTGAACCTAGA
The DNA here is from genome assembly GCA_009831015.1 of Picea engelmannii. Classification (NCBI taxonomy): domain Eukaryota; kingdom Viridiplantae; phylum Streptophyta; class Pinopsida; order Pinales; family Pinaceae; genus Picea; species Picea engelmannii. The sequence continues at coordinate 146,118 of ML796602.1, forward strand.
CCATTCACCTAACTGAGCCATTCCTCCGACACTAATCACAATGTAACCTGGAGATAATGAGTTTTCCCTAGGGAATGATTGTTCGGACCATTTTCTATGGAAATGATTGTCCTGCACCAACCTCCAAAACAGAGCATTCTTTGAAACTGCTCACAATTGTGAACTTCGAAATAATGATTGTCCGACAAGGAAGACCATTCTAATTGAACACTACTGAAAGTGAATTCCAAGAAGAATTATTGTCCTATACCATTCCCCCACATTAACCATAATGGGAATCGTTGTCTATCGTACATCAACAATATATTAGAACATTTTCATTACGAAAATGACTATCCAATCTAGATCATTTTCGAAACTGGAAAATGGCTATCTATTAGAAATCTCGAACCACTTTCTGGACTGGAAGGGAATTTCCCAACCTAGATGGAAAATGACTGGCCATAAATAAATAACATATCAGTTCTCCCTCCCAACCTGGCAGTAATCATTTCCTTTTCAATACAGAAGTAGTCTCCACGAGCCTTAGCTCGTCCCTTAAGTATGAAAAGTTTTCATCTTGGACAAAGGCTTTACCAAAATATTTGTTATCTTCTCATCTGTGGAGATATACTGGAAAACCACTTCTCTCCTCTGGACTTTATCACAGATAAAATAATTCTTAATCTCAATGTGCTTCAACCTCTCATGGAACACTGGTTTCTCTGAAAACTTCACACAACTTTGATCATCACAATATATCACGGTCAAATCCAACACCTGATTAGACAGTCTAGAAACCAACTTACGGAGCCACACGACTTCTGTACAAGCATCACAAGCTACAATATACTCTGCTTCTGTGTTGTTGAGTGCATCAAACTTTTGTTTCTTTCTATCCCATGACATCGTGGCAAAGATCAAGCTAAAGTATATCCAAGTATCACTTCTTCTTTCATCTGCACTCCCTGCCCAATCTGAATTGATAAATCCATGTAGTTGTATATCATAATTTAAACGTCCCACACAACAAATATACAACTGAGTATTCTTTGAATACATTAACGAGACAATTAGTTTTCGATACATAGAAAAGTCTAATGGATTAGAGTCTTTCAACTTCTTCATATACGTCATCATGAGATTTTTCCATGGATTTACAATCAATCATCGCGGACTTCTGAAGAACCATTTCAATATACTTCCTCTGTCATAGGAATTTTTCACCATGTGTTTTCTATACATGAGAGGCTTTGCACCAAGTTTGTTTGAATCCATACAATTTCTTCTTCCATCTGCATGCAAGGATCTCTTTCTGGTATACCTCAAAAATTTTAGGTTTCTGTACATACAATTCTTCTTCAATTACTTTGTTGAGAAGAAAAATATTTACATTCACCTTATGTAAACTCCAAACTCATGGATATTGCAGAAGATATAATGGCTCAGGTAGAGGTATATTTGGTTACTAGAACAATATGTCCTCATAGTCCTCCCTCCTTTTTGGAGAACCCTCTATCCTTGAGTCTCGCCTTGTATCTATCAATGCTTAAGTCTTTTTTACAATTTCTCACATACATTGTTCTTCATCACAACTTCCTTCCATTCCTTATGCTTGACTGCTTCTAGTGGGTTCAAACTGGTTCAATTTGTTGTTCTGACTTTTCATTCTTTCTTGGAATATTCATGTTCTTCCTCATGTTTCTCCTCAATGTTGGAGTCCATGGAATATTCTATAGATTACATTCCCTTCTTTCCTGAAGGCTCCAACTTTCTTCCATAGGAACATAAATGTAGAAGGACAACCAAGGATATTCAAGGCTTATTTTCAAAGAAGTCTTCTTCTAGATTCAAACTGAACATGTGTTGCTTATCATGGCTGCTACTTCCAATGAAGAACATGGGTATATACTTCATAGTCCTTACAAATTCTTCTTCAATGGATCATGTCATTGGGTATTAGCTACCTCCTAATCCTAGCTTCATTCCTAAATGATAAATATGCATGCTCTTCTTTTGGAATTATGTGATCAACTCCCTCCATCTAAGAGATTCCATGCTTCCATCTATTGCATCTCTCTTTGCTTTCTACAAAGTGTCACAAGCCTGTTTTGGTTTCCTTTTGATTTATGACTTCCTTTAAGTCTGAATCCTTTGAGTCTCTTTAGGTTTGATTCTATCTATTTTGATTTCTTCCCATCTAGCAGTTGTGTCATCCTTATAAACTTCTTCTATGACAGCTTCCGCAAGGATTGTTCATCAAACATATTTCACAAGGGTACCTTCCTGGAAAAAGAAAAACAAGAGCAAACAAGAAATATCTATCTAGAGGAGAAGTCAGTTCATCTTGGAAAAAAGTACAATAAGCATCTATATCAATGGTATTCATGTGTAGTCAAGTATTTATTGCACCTAGCAATAATAAAGTCTTTCAAGGATTTATTTCACAATTTGTAATGTAGAAACTATCACCCTTGATATACACAAATTTGAAGCTTAACAATTTAATCAAACCTGGAACCTGAAGCCTCAACTATTGTGGAGGGTGTGCTTGTTCCTCTGAATGCATTGAATCCAATATTACAGCTTGGACAATGTCTCTAATATGTTTTCTGCAAACACACTCATGCTTTTCTAGATGATATAACTTGGATAGCATATACAAGTGCATACCTTTGAATTCTTGTAGCATCGTCCAACTTGTATTCCAATATGAAACTAGATACTATCTTGACAAGAAGAGATTAGAATCTCAATCACAAGATTCAATGATTAGAAGAAGCTAGAAACTCTAAAATTTCAACTTTGACTACAAAAATCAATTTGACCCGAAGTCAACCTTTTACTTTGACTTTGACCAAAAATTCAAACCTGACATTTTTGCTAGTTGAGAGTAACAAGAGGTGCACCAGGCTAGGGTGCACTAGGATTTCAAGGAATCAGGTCAAAGGTTTCATCATAAGTGCCTAAACACAATGGTTAGGGTTTATTGCAACTGCATAGTAAAAAAACCTAGTTGTAGCTATAAATGGTGCCACAACGAGGTTAACAAATAACTTCCCAATCTATCTTCCAATGGTTAGACTGTTTGAATATAGTTTGTGCCTTAGAAATAAAGATATGTGTTCGTTTTTCCTTAGAAAATATAACAATATTTTCACCCAACCATAGGCACAATGGGCACCCCCGAGCACCTTAATCTTGACAGAAAAAATAATTACGGAAGTAGAACAATAGTCAACCAAGGTAGGACATCTTCTCCAAGGCTAGCACACCAAGCAAGAATAACCAAAGACCAAGCAGAGATTATAAACCATAACCAAGAGAAATTCCAACAAAAAGCCAAAATCCCAGTTGTAGTAGTTGCAGCTCCACTCCCTCTCCAAAATTGCGTGCCACTAATATTATGCAGTTGTGAGAGTGAGAGTGAAAAATGAGCTCTAGCACCCTATATTTATACTTCTCTATCTCACTTGACTGGGATGCCTTCTCTTTCTAGAGGCTAATAACTCAATATTAAATATTCTCTTGAGTTGATTTGTCTTCTAGGGTTATTATCCAATGTTTTAGGGTTTCTCTTACTTCCTGGAATATTCTAGTCTTGTCAAAGGTTATAGGTGGAGGTTAATACCTCTCACAGCTACCATAATAACAACAAATAGTAACATTTTCTATGAGGATATCTTGATGAAAACATTCACATATTCCATGCAAGGAAAAAGAGCATGGGATTGATATCCTAATTTCATCTCTAAAGAGATAAAATCATTCCCACATTTAATGAAAAAAATTCAAAGCCATTGGATATATGGTTATGAAAATATGGAAGATGCATGTGTTTTTCTTGATATGCAAAACACAATAAATGAAAATTTTGGTAATCTGATTATGGAAGGCAATAATAATCCCTCGAGTGATTCTTCTGGACAAAAAGAAGAAGAGAAAATGTGTAATTTTCCTTCTATGATTATATTGAAGCAAAATGTGGTTATCCTTATCCACAAAGGATTGAATATGATTTACATGAATATTCTTAACAATCCCACTCCTCCCTCCCATGAGCCATTGTTGCACAATATTACAAAATTAGAAAAATATGAGGATGGGGAACCCTTTGAAAATTTCATTGCATTCTCTCAAAAAAAAATATTGAGGAAGAATATTCTCATGCATCCATTGAAAATGTAACATTCCCTAGCCCAATTAAGGAACATTACATGCAAAAATACTCATAAAATTAAAATTTTTTGCTAACTAATCCCATACCTTACTAGCGACAAGAAAACATACATATTTATCTATTTTTTGATACCAATAATGAAATGCATCTACAACATGTTAAAATAATACACGAATGTAACTAAAAACTCATTACAACAATATATAAATCAGTTTCATAAATAGAGTTCATTCACAATAATTAAACTCATAATGCAACACAAAAACAAGATAAATTACCTATATTTTAAAATGGTTGGGAAATTAGCTGCTTTGGACAGACGTTCCACCCAACCATGGGTTTTTTTGTTCCAAATCTCAATAGAAAGTCACCCTCGAGATTGGGATATAAATACACAAAAGAGGGTGCTCTCTCATTGTCCACTCACAACTCAAAAAATCCCACAACCCACTAATATTCTACTACAAATATCATAATTTTCCACCAAATATCTTCCTCTCGACCTACCCAACCCAAGGAATGTAACCCTTCACTACTCTGAGTCCATCGGGTTTCCCACTCATTTATCAGGGTATATTTCGCATAGGTAACCAAGAATCTCACTACTCGTAAAATCAAGGGAGCTCACTGCTAGGAAAACTACCATGAAAACAACAATAATCATTTGATGTTATAGTGAGACTCACATAGCAGTTCACTCTTTAGGACTGACAACCTAGATCTTCATTATTCTGCTCCAAATGCGCTCCAAAAATTTCTCTCCATGGTTTCTTCCATGCTCTCTACTTGTTGTTCATGCAAAAGCATGACTGTCTAAAATTGTTGTAACTTGCCATACACATTTTTCCTCTCTTTTATTTCTTGCTTGAATTACACACTTCCCTAAGATGATTGTACTCATCCCCCATTCTTCCAATAATTATTGGATGTGACCTCTCACACCAACCCTCTTACATGTATTCAAAATTTCCTTTGGAGACACTCAATACAAAATTAGAAGGTTCACATATCAATAGTAATTTTAGGAAGTGGGTTGAATTAATAGACATGGGTAATCCCCCTTGGAACCCTCTCAGACATTTTCTTAGACCCTCCCCTCTCTTTTGGATTAATCATCCCCCATCTCTGTCCATGTCCCCCAACAATTGGCATCACATTTTATTATTACAACTTGGAAATACATTTCTCATATACATCGCTTGGGGATGGACACACATTATATATACGTTAAGAATTAATTAAAACGAGGATTATGGTGGGGACGTTACATTCCCCCTCCCCTACAATTGTGCATCGTGATGGGTGTACACTATGTTGATATCCATATATATACAAATTTACATCACAATAGGGTAAATTCATGGAGGTGGGTAACACTTTCGTGACAATCGGATTTGCAAAATTCCAAAAGATGTTTTTTTTGGCCAAACTCATATTTTTTTTCGGCCGAAGGCTCTTTTTTTTGGCCAAAACATGTTTCGGCCGAACCTTTGAACATCAAATCGAACTGTATCATGACGACGCCCTCGATTTTTGTGTAGAATTTTAGTCGGAGGGATTTTTTCCATCTATTAACGTCTTCTCGGCCGAACAATATTCTGGCTGAAAAGATATTTCGGCCGAAATAATATTTCGTTCGAAATATTCTTTTAGCCGACATATTTTTTCGATAAAAATATCTTTTCGACCGAAAAAGTGTTTATATATTCACCACACATCGTTATTGTTACAATTTTCTGAGCTCTTGGTGAGTTTGAGTGGATTCTTGGCGAGTGTCAGTGAGTGATAGTGAGTTTGTTGGTGCAGTCGTGTTGGCAAAGATGTGGTTGGCACAGACGTGTTTGGCCCGGTCATGTTGGTGGGCGGTCCTGCGGGCAGTCGGAGCTGCAGGTAGGCCTAAGCTTAAGTTTTAAATTTTAATTATGTAATTTAAGTTTTGTAATTTTTAATTTAAGCTGCTTGTAGACTGTGACTTGGTCGTGAGGGGCTAGCCCTGTGGGCAAGCCGTGGGCATGCCCATGACTTGGCCATAGGGCTGGCCCCCCGTGGCCAAGTCATAGTCCACGGGCTATAACTTGGCCGTGAGGGGCCATCCCTGTGGCCAAGTCGTGGGCACGCCCATGGCTTGGCCACAGGGTTGGCCCCTCACGACCAATTCATAGTCTACATGCATCAATTATTAGTCTATAGTCTATGAGCACATAAGTTCTTTTCTATCTTAAATAGTTCTGGTAATAGTTTAAATAGTTCTGGTAATAATGTACTATGTCTATTGTGCAACCATATAAAGACAATATTTATGGTAGGGAAAATCAATTTATAAAATTAAAAAAGATTACCAAATAAAAATAGATCAAGACTCTTGTTAGGAAATTATTTGTAAACCAAAAGTCTGTTTGTGCTATCCACACTACACCCAAGCAGTTTGACAAGGTTTCTATGTTGAACATTTCTTATCAGAGTCACTTCATTGAAGAAGTCTTTGGCACTTTGTTCTTTGTTTATCAATAATCTCTTCACATCAATTTCGTTGTTGTTTGGTAGAATTCCCTCAATTTATTCATGGTATTTCATAACTCTATATAGGATCAAATGAATTTGGACATCACCTTATTGACCGAACCGAAGCCTCCTTTCCCAATCTAGTTTGTTGGGTTAAACTTTTTAGTAGTAGCTCGTAAAAATACTATATTTGTAAATATTTGTAATTTAATTTTGATAAAAGAGAATTCGTACATCACCTTATAGACTGAACCAAAGCCTCCTTCACCAATCTTGTTTGTTGGGTTAAAATTTTTAGCAACAAATCGTAAAGTACCATATTTGTAATTTAATTTCAATTTGGACAGAGTTGTTGACAGTTCACTTGATAGTTCAGAATTCCCTGCAAAATAAACATTAGGTTAATAATTCATGAAATCATGTATTTCAAAATAAACATTAGGTCAATGATTCAAGAAATCATGTATAACAATGTTAGTAATAGACTTCTAGGTTAATGCAACAATTAAATAATCTACTGAAAATTCTTTTTTCCCCTTATCTTTTTGTTGTTATTTTTGATTTATTTAAAGTTTAGATGCTAGGTTTTTTTCAATCTGTAAAATACCTATTTAAAAAATAAAAATTATACTTCTCGTTAAGTGGTTTAATTCAAATAAATATATGCATAGAAATAGATTTCGATATCTTGGTTATATGAAAATATTATCCAATGAAAATCATCTTTCTCTTTTTAATAAAAAATATTTCTTGTAAATATAATACAAATAAATCTGTAAATAATATATATATACACACANCAGTTAGATCTAACTACATTGAATTATAAAGCATTTACTACCACTAAAAACAAATTATACATCTAAGTACAAGAATTATACAACATTTATTGTCACTAAAAACAAATTATACATCTAAGTTCAACTATTGCATTGCAAATTGCAATCTTACATTAATTACACTGTTGTGACTCTATCATTCAAAATTACATTTTAAACAACTAAAACTAACATTGAGCGATTCTTGGTCAATTAAATTTTTACATATACAAAATCATTTGATAATTTGAGTGCCCCACAAATATATATATTCATTTGATCATTTGAGTGCCCAACAAATATACATATAACTGTTGCACATTACTATTTGTTATCACTCCAAGAAACTCTCCTAGTCTGTATCTCAGAGATGCTTGGTAACATAACCTTTTTGTGATTATTTTCTCAATAATGGGTGTGGGTTTGGATCAAGATGAATATCTAAATCACTGGATTGTATCTTCAAGACAATCTAGCTATATTCATGCAGTACAAGGCCTTCAAGAGCTATTATCATATAGGTATGTAGATAAAATGGATAAGAAAAACAATCAATTAACCAGAACATATATAACAATATATATGATGGGTCAACAAACTAGCAAAGGATGCTTATGATTCTTGCTTAATAATCAAAGGTAAGATGACAATTACCATGGGACCTTTAAACATAGACAAAGAAATGATTTCAACTCATAGGCATAGAAAAAGATAAAGAGAGTCCGATAATAACAATAAAAGAAGCTTGCAGGCTTAATATATTAAAGAAAGTGTCTTTATCATAATAACAATGGATTACAAAACTCAAAATCAAACCCTTTGCTCATCAAATGTTCTGGACTCTATAGTCCTGTACAAACAGTTTCAAGATCCTATACTACTGGATCGAATTTTGCCTAAAATAGAAAATCAATAATTGGCCCAGAAAAATAGGAAAAGATCCTATAAACTAGGTCAATTCAAATCCTCGAATGATCTTTATGTTCTTTAGATTCTTTGTCAAGAGTAGTGAGCCTTCCGAGGTTGTTGGATTTCATGTGATATGGGAGGAGTCGAACATGACACCTGTTGACAGTCAAACAACTTTATATCCTTGAAAATAGCTAACTGTTTTTGACCTTTCTGTCTTGTAGAGCATCTCTAAAACAAAAAAAAACTCTTGATAAGGATGTCATTAATTATTTTCCATCGATTGGAACCATTTATGAGGCTTTTGGACAAGGAAAACTTGGACATGTGCAAAAATATTAACTTCCTGCCTTATCAGTGCTTTCGATAGCTAGAGTAGACAAAATTCGGACCAATTAGATACCGAAAGCTATGCTTTCAGTGGCTAATGAATAATCGATATGTTTTCCTAAGCCACCGAAACTCGAGACTAGTGAAATTATCAAAATTTCAAAAATACCTTTAAGCTTATCTCAAAAATGCCTTACAGTTGATCTTTTAAGGCTTCTGCATCTTGCTCAAAGGCTGTAGGGTTATTGGTTGCCTCTGGTTGATTTCCATGAACTGCCACCTCTGCTAGGGTTTCAAGAGTAGCATGTGTCTGAGCCTGGTGTTTTGAAGACATAGCTTGTTTCCTCAAAGCCCTGACCTTTTTCTTCAACCCCTGAGATACTCTCCATAAGTTGTTGTAGTCTTTTACAATCTTGTCCTTATTTTTCTTTTTCTTTATGCTTTCATGAGCTAATCTTTCCAAGGATGAGTTGCTTTCTGCAAATTTCTTCGATAGGGTTTCATACCTAGTTTTGATTACCCTTTCTAGCACTTCTTGCTCGCCTAACTTCTTCTTAAGCTTCTTGATTTCCTTTGATTTACTCTGCTTTACTCGTTTTCTAGATGAGGCATCTTCAATTTGTGGTTCTTGTTCTTCTTGAGGTGTAGGTGATGGAAGGTCTTCATAACTTGTTGTGTATATATCTACAAAAATAGAATTTTCACGCCCTGTGGTGATTGAATCCTCATGCCTTATTTCAATCTGGTGCTCTTCATCCTCTCAGTCTGTGTAAGGAAGATTAAGAATGCTTTTTTTCACAGGGGATTCTTTGGCCTTTTCTTTTTCACTGTCGAAATTCAGTTTCTTCTTAGTTTTATTTATCTTAGAGGAAGGAGAGGGTTGATTAATTGGAGCTGGAGAGATAGCTCTCCTCCTCCTCTTTCCACTTTTGGGAGTACAAGACTTCTTGGAATGAGGACTCTTTTTACCCTATGGTTGTACCTTAGTCTGGAAATCATTCTAGAACAAGAAGTAATTCCACTCTTTGCCTCTTCTTTGCAACAACTCACAAACCAAAATTTTAATCAGACTGTGGTGGGATAGTCTAACTGCAACTTTAATGGGTTTGGCCTTGACTTGATGAGCCATTTTGGATAATCTTCTGTGGAGAAAATAGGGCAAATTGAGTGGGTTTCTACCAGTCAAATGATTTATGAGTTTAAAATGGTAAATCATCACTCTATTATATTGCCCTTCACAAGTTATATAGACCATTATGGATTTTAATAACTACTTCCATTTATCTTCAAGGAAAGACACATGGATGTCTTTATTCCATATCAAACCCCTATGTTTTGGTTTCAAATAAGACCTGAATTCAACTTTCTTAGTGACAGTAGTTTTAAACCATTTTTCTCCAGTCTTGAGAAGCTCTGTCACTTCAGCTATGAGGGCTTCATCTATCTTGAATTCATCTCGACCTATGATTGCTTTCTTTCCATAAAAATTAAGGGCAAAGGCCTCTGCCACCTGCTGATGAGAACTCTGTAATTTTTTGCAAAAATTATAACACCCTACATCCCTGAACAATTGACATACCTATGGGTGTGATTCCAAGTAACTAATGTCATCGATCTCTTTCCTCAGGGTTGACCCTCCTTTCTTCATCTGCCACAATGCTTCTGTTCACCTGTGATTGAAGAAAAAAATTTCGAGGGAGAGTTACACATCGTATAGTTAGGGAGATTCGGCTCGGTTGTGACAGAAAGGAGAAAACTGAGGCGATCTTTAGAACATGGCATTGATTACAAGGGATGTGGCACAACGGTTTTTGATTTGCAGGAATCATGGTCGATAACTGTAATGATGGAGGGTACGTAAGCATATGGCTTGATGATACAGAAATCCTGAAAATATTCTCTTATATCATATAGAGATTATCTCCTGGTCATGAATGGTTCGTTCTCCTGTCTTTTCGATGGCTAATTTGCAATTATAAAACTTCAAACCCGACGGTTGAAACGTGTGAAAGGACGTGCTGACTCCTCCCCCGCTTCTGCGATTTTGGTGGCTAAAATAACCTTGAATTCCTTTGTTTAAGCTACCGAAAGCTAAGGCTTTCGGTGGCTAATGAACAATCAAAATGTTCGCCTAAGCCACTGAAACTTGATATTTGAATTAGATCAAATAAAAACTAAACAAAAGTTTATTTTAACTTTATTACATGCATAAATCTTTCAAAAATGAACTTTAAATAATTAGTAATGTATTTTTTAAAAGACATCCTATCATCTAAAATGAAATAACTCGATTGTTTTATTTGAGGAGATAACACTGGCTCCTATTGGGGGTGAAAGCCTCCATGTGAGGTTTCAAGAACCACAGAACCAATGCATTTCTTGTAAAACAAAAATTCAAACCTATCTACTAGTGCTTCCATTGGGCATGGAGTTATTTTGCAAAAAACAAAGAACTGAAAATAAAATTTGCAATGAAAAGACTTTGAAGCCTTAGATGAAATAGAGTTTCAGAAAATGCCCATTGACTCGGCCACCAAACATTTCTTCACCTTCCAGACTTTGCAGAATGAAGGTGTTGTTGTGTTTCACTTGAGTTAACATGAAAGGACCGGTCCACAAAGAATCAAACTTGTTGTGCTTGCCTTTATATTGTCTGAGGGCATCCCATTTCAGAACCCAGTCACCCACCTGAAAGTTGTCCACCTTTGCTTTTCTGTCAAATGTATCCTTGATCCTCTTTTGATGATCTTCTGATTTATCCAACAACTATTCTCTGACCTGCTACAATTATACCAAGTCAAGCATTCTTCTTACCATATCATTTGATTTGGTTTGTTCCTCCTGAAAGAATTTAGCCACTGGTAGAACTAGATGAATGAGGAAAATGGCATCAGTTCCATAAACCAGTTTGAAGGGGGAAGTTCCTATGGATTTCTTATTATTCACTCTATTTTCCCAAAGAGAAAACTTTAGTTTCAAATCCCAGCTCCTTTGATTATCCTCCGACATCTTTTTGATGATTTTGACTAGACTCGTATTGGATGACTTGGCAAGACCATTGCCTTGAGGGTAGTAGGAAGTAGAGTGTGCCAATTGAATGTCCATTGACTTACACATGTCAACCAATGCATCATATTTCAAGGCTACTGCATTATCTGTCACTAGCCTTTTTGGGCAACCAAATCTGATCAGAATGTTTTCATAGAGAAACTTCATGACAACCTGATGAATGGCATTTCTAGTGGGGATTTCCTCTATCCACTTGGTAAAATAGTTAGTGGCTACCAAGATCCACATATGATGACCAGTAGATGAAGGATTAATCTTGCCTATTAAGTCTAAGTGCCATTGTTGAAAAGGACCATCCACTACAATAGGTCTCAGGGGTAGATATTTTAGTTGTTGTTTTCCTGTGAATATTTGGCAGTTATCACAAGATTTCACAAAGGTGCACACATCTGAAAAAGGAAAAGGCTAGTAATACCTAGCCCTTAGGATTTTATGAGTTGTGGTCTTCCAGTAATGATGGCCTCCACAAATACTTGAATGAAATTGATGCATGAATTCGGCTGAATCATCTTTGTATAAACATCTCAGTAGTAAACCAGTAGGATCTTTCCAATATAAAAGATTATCATTAATGCAAAATTTAATTTCTATGAGCTTAAAGGCTCAGGCTTGAGTCATGCTAAGTTCAGGAGAAACTTCCAACTTCTATAAAAAATGAAAAATACCTGAATACCACTCACATGAAGCCAAATTCTCAGCCACTTGCTGGATGTCATGTTGTTCTTCCTCTGCTACCCCTGTCTATAAACTTGTTGAACTTTCCCCAATGAAATTTATGTCCAAAAGATCACAGTTCTCTTCTGTCAAAAGCTTGGCAAGGCCTTGGCCTTTTACCAGCTTAGTGGGCTTCACTTCTATGTCAAACTCAATCATCTTTGTGATCAGTTTGCCTCTCTTTCCATCAATATCAGGTTGGGTCAAGACATCCTTCACAGAGTCTGAAGGAACATAGGCCACAACCGTTGCATGGAGGATATAAATTCTGGAAGATTTTAATGACTTAATGAGAGAATAATCTTGTTTTTCTATAGGATCATACCTTAGTTCAGCATCCCTAAGTGATTTGTTGAAGAAATCCACCAGGTGATCAAGATCTTCATGACCTTTTTGTAACAATACTGTTGCCACTATGTCATACGAAGAAAAAGAGAAAATATAGAAATTCTTGGTGTAATCCAGACTGATTAGAGTGGGAGATTCCATGATAGCCTGTTTGATATCCTGAAATGAACTTCTTGCATTGTCTGTCCATTTTATCTCAGATCCATTTTTTAGCATAGAGGTTATATGTTTCACTAACTCAGCGAAATTAGGAATAAACCTTCTAAAAAATTTTATCTTACTGAGTAGGGATTGGATATCCTTCTTTGATCTTGGTATGGACAGCTTCTGAATTGATTCCACCTGAGATGGATCAATTTTCATTCCCTCTGCTGAAACAATGTGGCCTAGGAGCTTACCCTTCTTGAGAGAAAATTGAGACTTTTTGGGGTTAAGAGAAATCCCGAACTGTCTGCATTTCAAAAATACTCTTTTCAGATGCTTTATATGCTCTTCATGACTGCTAGAATAAACTGTGATATTTTCAAGATAGATGAGGAAAAACTTGTCCTTCTCTCCCACAAAAGCTATGTCCATGGCCCTCTGAAAAGTGGCATCGAAATTCATTAGCCCGAATGGCATCTTGGCATACATGAAGGTACCCCAAGGAGTAGTAAAGGATTTTTTTTTTCTTGGCCATCAGGATGTATAGAAACCTTGTTATAGCTTGAGAAGACATCTAGGAAAGACATGAGAGTGGCCCCTGAAATGTTTGCAGCAAGTGTTCCATCTTGGGTAGGGGATAGTTGTCTTTCTTTGAGCATTTATTTAAGTTTCTAAAATCAACGCATAACCTGATCTCACCATTTTTCTTTCTCACTATTACTAGATTTGCAATCCATTTAGAGTATCTTAATGGGATTATGATTTTGGCATCAAGGATCTTTTTGATTTCTTTTTCAATTACAGGCAATAGGAGAGGATTGATAGGTCTCAGTTTCTATTTAAAAGGGATGGTATCTTTCTCAAGGAGAATCTTATGTTGAATGACATCAGGATCATAGGTTTTCAGATCATTGTATTTCCAGGAAAAAACATCAACAAATTCCTTCATAATGCTGCAATATTCTGACCTCTAATCAACAGTTAATTCAGTGGACATATTTATGAATTTAGGATGATTTTGGCTTCCTATATTGTTCTCATGGATGACAGGATCCTTCTCCTTCTTATCATGTTTGTAGGGGACATCGTTTTGGTCGAAAATCTTCTCAAGAGGCACCAAACCTTGAGGTATATAATTGTTGGGCAGCTTAATGATATCATGTTGACCCATTATTCTTTTTAGCTTAGGCTTCTTGGATTCCTCTACATTTTGGTTTTCCTGGTCAATATGCATATAAGAAAATTCATCTACAACCAAAAGAAATCTACTAAGCTCATCATCATCTTCAAAAACTTTCCAATATATGACATTGTCGGGCAGGGATGGTCTATATTTGACTTGGATTTTGTAATTCAGTATAGGAGGCATGGCATGAATGAACATACTGACTGAGACAACAAGGGAATAAAGAAGGTGATTCATAGCTCTAGGTATATAAGAAATATCAAAAATGGAAAAAGAGTCCCTGATTTTCCATACCTCATCCCTGTAAGCTTTCAACCTGACATGTTTTTCTTGGAAAATACTATTCACTTGCTGTATGATGAGATCTGCATCTCCAAACACCTTTAGTCCTTTAATTCCCATCTCCTTGGAAGAATTTGATCCCAACAACAAAGCCTCATACTCTTCTATATTGTTAGTAGTTTTGAAATCATGTTTAAAAGACAAATGAATAGCCTCTTTTGAAGGAGAAATCAAAACTACACCTGCACCTGGTGAGTCTTTGGTACTGGCACCATCAAATAACATGCTCCACATGGGAGTACTCTCTCCATCAATCTCCTGATAAGTAGTCTTTGTGAGATGCAAAGGAGTTGGCTGAGAATCATCTATTTGCAGAATGCATGCCCCAAAGTTTGTGTCTAATGCATAGATGGGATGGTTTACATAATTCTTCCCATCACTAATGATGTAGACGAGTTGATTTTCTCTGTAAAGTCTCTTTAGCTCTCCTCCAAAAACTGGGACTATGGCATATGAAATATCCATCTGCAATGTACCTCCTAGCCTTTTTCTCCATGAACGTGATAAGAGGAGGTCAAACTTGGGTGGGATATCAGCCACTACAACATCCATTACCATGCTTCTCATTGGCAGCTGGGCAAGGTTTATGACAAGGTATTTTATGAGGCTGAGCCATATGACTTTCCTATATTCGAAAGAGAAGAGATCATGGTAAGGTTTTTTGATGTCAAGCCCAAGTTCATCCATCACTGCTTTAGGCATAATATTGTGTGACATTCCTGAGTCAAGCAAGCAGTTGTGAAGGATCTTGTCATGGATATTTAGGGATATGTAGAAGGGTGGACACGAGTCATATAGATCTTTTACCATAGGTCCTATAGTCACTGTGGTCTTGTCATCTTGAAGGTTTACATAATCAGCAGCTGGGTGAATCTTTGGTTGAAGGGACTTCATGATAGTAGACTTGAATATGTCATTCTTCATAAGTTCAGTTAATGGCATAGGTATTTTCACCTTCTGAATTTATGATTCGAAATTAAATGAATATGATATTTTATCGGAAGGTTTTACCTCATTAGAAGGAGCTCTGAGGGATACCTATTCTTTATCTTGGGGCTGTAATTTCTTCTGCTGTTGTTTTGCAGGAGTGGAGGTCTGCTTTGCAGGAGCAGCAGCCTGCTTAACAACAACATCTTTCTTTTTTCCAGGGGAAGCAAGAAATGGTTTTGGAGCGACAGTCTTAGATCTTAAATTGTAACCTGGCTGATCATCTATCTGATAAAAATATTCTTCAATGATTTCCTCATTAATGTGATCGTTCATTTGGGCCTCCTCATAATCTGTTTGTGTCAAGAAGGAGGAATCAGTATCATCCCCAAAGAAATTGATGTCGTCTTCTTCTTCAACTTCATCATGAAATAGCTCATGCTCTTCTTCTAGCACTGCATTTTGGAAGGCGGCCCTGATCCTTTGGTCTTCAGCTGCATTCTTGTCTCTCTAAAGGATCTGAACCTGTTGGTTGTTCCTTTTGAAAGGGAATGGATTGGGATTCCTGGGAGCATAGGCATTAGGCTCTTTACTTCTTGCTGGCTGTGACTCTAAATTTTCAGTTTTGACATTTCTGAGGTCAAGTTGTCCAACATCTTGGCCATCTTTTCCATTTTGGTATTTGAAGAAGAAGGAGGATTAGCAGACGACTTATTTCTCTCAAATTTTCCTTTAAGTTTTTGAGATGCCATAATGTTAGATTCAACCTCAAGAGAAACATCTTGCATTAAAGCGAGTGTGGCTGACCTTCTTTCTTTAAGGATTAAGCAAAATTCTAGATCAAAGGCAGAAGAATAAGTAATCTTTGTTGATGCATCATTTGGCTTGATCTCTGCAGGAATCTTGCCAAATATCTTATTGAATCTTTTGGTGAAGTCTGAGACAGACTCCACATTTTCTCTTCTTAGATTTCCAAATTCAGTAATATAATACAAGAGGTCTCTTCTTTCTCCCCAATGTTTCAAAAACACTTCATCTAATTCCTCAATACCTACCACTGAATTTGCTAGCAATTCCTTGAACCACTTCCTGGCTTGACCATCCAAGCTTTGCACAAAAATTCTGGTCCAAACATCTTCCTCTGAAATGTTAATATTCTCAGCATAAGCATAGAAAGCTTCTATATTTTCTTCAGCAGTATAATCCCCAGATCCAGTAAACTTTGGCATATATTTCTGATAATCTCCTATTGGCATGGTTGATAAGGGATTGGGCAACACAAGAGGGGCATACCTATTGGCTAAGATTTGTTCCATTTTTGTCAAAGGGGCAGCCATGGAAATCTTGGGGGTTGATGCAGAGGAAGAGGTTTCTGTAGATGATGGCTGAGATGGGATAGGTGGGACTATGGATAATGGTGGTCTTACTTCATTGAGGAATGAAGGGGAAGCACTGGTAGGATGACTACCTTGGAATGTGTTTCCTGAATAAGGTGGAAAGTAAGAAGCTCTGTAAAACTGACCGAGCATCAAGGCCAAGTTTTCTTCACCCTTAGAGGAAATATCTTGTAAAATATCTTCAATAACGGGCAGACTAGTATGAGTATGGAAAAAACTTTCTATAGGATCAGTTGGTGAATAATTCAAGGAAGAGGAAGAGTCATCTTCTTGGATAGATTCTACAACTTCTTCCCCTAAGTTGGTTATAGTAACATGCTCAGAAATAGAATCTATAACATCAGAGGAAATTGAAGGCTCATCACCCTTCAATCTTTCTGACACAATTTCAATTTTCTGAGAACTAGAAGTTTCAGCAGAAGGGGATTCAACAAGAGGTTCTCTAGATACAAAAGAAGAAGTGTTTCTTGAAATACCTGGTTTAGATGCTCTTGCATTTCTGGAAGTTTGTCTTTGCAATGCTTTTCCACTTCTGATGATCTTCTCAGGGTCTGGAACTGCTGTTGCCAATGGTCTTTCTTGGTTTTCTCTGGTATGAGCCCTTCTCGGAGCCACTTAGTTCCAATAGAGTCACCAGATAGATGATTACAACCAAAAATGTGTCCAAACTTTGTCTATCATCAAAGTTGGATCTTGTCATCTCCCAAGGAAGTTGATCTTCAATCTCCTCTACCTGGCAATGACGCTAATTTGTTATCACTCCAAGAAGCTCTCCTAGGCTATATCTTAGAGATGCCTGGTAACTTAACCTTTTTGTAATTATTTATTCAATAATGGGTGTGGGTTTGGATCAAGAAGAATATCTAAATCACTGGATTGTATCTTCAAGATAGTCTAGCTATATTCATGCAGTACAAGGCCTTCAAGAGATATTATAAGATAGGTTTGTAGATAAAATGGATAAGAAAACCAATCAATTAACTAGAACATATATAACTATATATATGATGGGTCAACAAACTAGCAAAGGATGCTTATGATTCTTGCTTAATAATCAAAGGTAAGATAACAGTTACCATGGGACCTTTAATCATAGACAAATAAATGATTTCAACTCATAGGCATAGAAAAGGATAATGAGAGTCTAATAATAACAATGAAAGAAGCTTGCATGATTAATATATTAAAGAAAGTGTCTTTATCATAATAACAGTGGATTACATAACTCAAAATCGAACCCTTTGTTCATCAAATGTTCTGGAATTTATAGCCCTTTACAAATAGTTTCAAGATCCCATACTACTGGATCGAATTTTTCCTAAAATAGAAAATCAATAACTGACCCAAGAAAATAGGAAAAGATACTATAAAGTAGGTCAATTAAAATCCTCGAATGATCTTATGTTCTTCAGATTCTTTGGCAGGTGTAGTGAGCCTTCCGAGGCTGCTAGATTTCATGTGATATGGGAGGAGTCGAACATGACACTTGTTGACAGTCAAACAATTTTATATCCTTGAAAATAGCTAACTATTTCTTACCTTTCTGTCTTGTAGAGCATCTCTAAAACCAAAACAAACTCTTGATAAGGATGTCATTAATTATTTTCCATCGATTAGAACCATTTCTGAGGCTTTTGGACATGGAAAACTTGGACCTGTGCAAAAATATTAACTTCCTTCCTTATCAGTGCTTTCGGTAGCTAGAGTAGACAGAATTCAGACCAATTAGCTATAGAAATCTCTGATTTCGGTGGCTAATGAACAATCGATATGTTCACCTAAGCCACCGAAACTTGAGACTAGTGAAACAATCAAAATTTCAAAAATACCTTTAGTCTTAGCTCAAAAACGCCTTAAGGTTGATCTTTTAAGGCTTCTGCATCTGGCTTATAGGCTGTAGAGTTATTGGTTGCCTCTGGTTCATTGCACTGAACTTCCACCTCTGCTAGGGTTTCAAGAGTAGCATGTGTCTGAGCCTGGTGTTTTGAAGACATAGTTTGTTTCTGTTAGATAATCCAAAATACAATTATCATAGTTTATAAAGTTAGAATAAAAAGATTATTAATTTAGAATATTAAATTAATAATCTAGAATATTTGATAAATAAATGTAGACTTTTAGAGATACATTATTGTTGTAAAAGATATGACTCTAGAGAGGTGTCGTATCTTAGGCTCTAAATTAGGAGATTTGTTTTAAGATTGTTAAGATAGCATTTATTGTAAATGGACACTTGTTTATTTAATAAGTGATCCATATCTTGAGTTTGTTAGGATTTTTAGCTTATATATTGCTCATTGCAAGAGTATTGAGTTGTTGGATGTAAACTCTTGCAATGTATCTTATGTAATTTCTTTTCCTATTAATAAAATTGTGTGTCTGAGGACACTTCGGCCATTATTGTGGTATCAGAGCTCCAGTAATGCTGCTGAACTGAAGAAGAGATTTGTTGATCTGAGGAAGAGATCCCAGCGTTGAAGACCAAGGAAGTTGGCGCATATTCTGTCAGTAAATCGGTCAGTTATTATTCCAATTTTTTTAAACAAGGAAAAGAAATTGTTGTTAATTTCAGATTTCAGTCATTAAACTCTGCAAAATTCATTTTTGAAAATTGCAAATCCTGCAACTTGATTAATTTGTCCATGGCGAATTAGTTTCTGGCATAATTTTTGCCATTAATTTCTGTGTAAAAAGATCAGTTTTCTGCCATTAAAGCCTCCTTAAACTCAGAAATTATGATACATCTTATTATCACGACCTTTCAAGCATGCATTTAGAATTCTGACCTCCCAGAGATTTGAACCATGGTCGCATAGTATATCTTCTTTGTGTATTGCAAACACTGTCCTCTGCCTGAGATTCTGATATTCGACCCATGGTATTGCAAACACGGTTTTGAGATTCGACCCATGGTTGCTGTATGCACTCACTGTATGCGTTGATGTATGTGTTGTTGTCAGTCAGATTATTGTGCGTGCATCAGAACTCCGATGATTGTTTCCTGTATCAGAACCCCGGGACAATTAGTCAAATTATTTAAGGCTCGAATTACTTCTGCGTGGGCGCGAATTTTTTAAAAACAATTGGGTTAAAATGTGTGTAAGATCAGTCTTGAACCATTTGTAAATCCAGATCTGTGAACCATTTGTAAACTCCAGATCTGTGAAACATTTGTAAAATCCAAATATGGTAAATGATCTCTGCGCGATTGGGTTGATCTGCGCAGCTCGGGTCTCGTCCTG
Source organism: Picea engelmannii (assembly GCA_009831015.1). Lineage (NCBI taxonomy): Eukaryota > Viridiplantae > Streptophyta > Pinopsida > Pinales > Pinaceae > Picea > Picea engelmannii. The sequence goes on from ML796602.1 coordinate 166,205, forward strand.
CACAATTTTTTTGTCTCTTTTGTCTAAAAATACATACGTATTGTGGGCACAATCGGGTCTCGGACGGATTCGATCTGGAGATTTGCACCTGTGAGATCATTGGTAGTGTATTTGAAGAGAGCGCATCAACGTTTTCATACTTCACATCAACGTTTGAAGAAGCCCTGCATACAGATCCGTTACCCTCTAGCCTGCCATTGTTGTGAGTGGGTTAAAATGTTCAGAGTTTGCATGCATGAATTCAGAACTCCAGCAAGGTAAATCGCAGTATGTTTGGAATGATGACGTTATGCATTTAAAAATCCGTGTGAATCTGAGATCTGTGTATCAAGATCCATGCAGATCCGTGTGAAGCTGGGTATGAATTGACTTACTGGTGCAATTTTTATTTTGGCGTTTGTTTTAAAAAAAATAATAAGAGATACAGATCAATCATTTCTCTCAGCCAATTTTTATATTGTGCAAAAACATTCAGATCGGCCACTGCCAGCTTCAGCAGAAGGAGTCCTTTTTAATTGCCATAATTGCCATTATCTTGATGTGTGTGGCAGTTTTTTGTCAGGATGGTTAGTAACGCATATCTTTACACGCGCAAATCTTCACAAGTGGGAATAAATTTATGTAAATTGGTGCCTTTGAAGGTCACTTCAAACTTGGTTGTCATCCAAGTGCCTTTATAAAGGCTATCTTCATTTTGTAACTCAAAGTATTTTATGTTTTTTACTTTGAGGGGGGGCAAAAATTGCCAGATATTTTGTAAAAGTGTAAAATTTTGAAGTTTCCTTGGAATTTGACTGGAGCTAAGTACAAAGCTCAGTCATTTTTTCTTTTTTTCAACGACTATACAAGGGTCAAGGCCAAGCCCCGATAGATCGTCTTTGGTGTGATGCGTTTGGTGTGGTGTTCATCTTCCTTGGCGTGATTATTTCTGGTGCGTACATTCATGTAAATTGGTGCCTTTGAAGGTCACTTCAAACTTGGCTGTCATCCAAGTGCCTTTATAAAGGCTGTCTTCATTTTGTAACTCAAAGTATTTTATGTTTTTTACTTTGAGGGGGGGCAAAAATTGCCAGATATTTTGTAAAAGTGTAAAATTTTGAAGTTTCCTTGGAATTTGACTGGAGCTAAGTACAAAGCTCAGTCATTTTTTCTTTTTTTCAACGACTATACGAGGGTCAAGGCCAAGCCCCGATAGATCGTCTTTGGTGTGATGCGTTTGGTGTGGTGTTCATCTTCCTTGGCGTGATTATTTCTGGTGCGTACATTCACTAAAGTCCAAATGTCGAAATTAATTAATTTATCCTCTGACTTAGATAAACTTGAAGGCACAAAATCTTATAAAACATGGAAAAGACTCATTGAAAGTACTCTCATTTACAATGAACTTTGGCGTGATATCTGTAATGAAGATACTAAGCCCACTAAGCCGACAGATGCAACGACATTAGCAAAATGGGAAGTTAAAAATGCCAAAGCATTAGCACTTATTAAAGGTTCAGTTAATGATGAAATGTATGTGCATATTGAAAATATGAATGATGCGTGGTCTGCCTTGAAAGTGTATAAATATTTATTTGATACTCAGCCTGAATCCAAGAAAGTTGATCTTCAATTAAATTTGCTTCAACAAAAATTGATTGAAGGCGGTGATGTCCATGCATATATTTCCAGACTTAAAAACATTAAGCAGGAAATATTAAATGCGGGTTTTCAAGCAGTGGATGATAGTTTTATGACTACAATCTTAATAGCCGGATTGCCTTCTTCTTATACACATTTTTTGGAGACTTTACAAGTCACTGGTAAGTTAGACACGCTTACATTTGATGAACTAAGTGAACTATTGTCTCAACACAATAAAACTTTTGGAAAGAAAAAACAAGTTGGCGAAGATGTTTTTCTCTCAGAAGCAAGCACAAGTAAACCTTCCAGTGACAGTCATAGCAACAGAGGAAGAGGAAATTTTGTACAAAGTCGTGGAAGAGGCCAACATAGAGATCCAAATTTTCAAGGCAGAGGCAATAGTCAAGGCAGAGGAAACAATCAAGGAAGAGGGTCTTTTCAAGGTAGAGGAAACAATCAAGGCAGAGGATCTTTTCATGCAAGAGGAAATAGTCAAGGTAGAGGTTCTTTTCAAGGAAAAAATCAAGGCAGAGGACAGACTCCATCCAGAAATCAAAGCAGGGGCAGAGGAAAAAATTTTGGAGGACAAAATTTCGGCAGAGGGAGAGACTTCAGTCAAATTGTTTGCAGAAGGTGTAACAAAGTCGGTCATTATGCAGAAGATTGTCGCACTTCCATTGACAAAATCGCCAAGTTTCAACAAAACAAAGCACAATTTGCTAATGATCGACAGTTATGTGTTTACCTCATCTTCAACATTACAGATTTCCAATTATTTTCAAAGTGATTATGAAGATGCTTGGATTTTAGATTTAGGGGCATCCCAACACATGACTTTCAGGCGTGACTTCTTTTGGGATTTTAAAGAATGTCATCTTAATCCTGTTTTTCTTGCAGATCATACTCAACATACTCCTTATGGAAAAGGAGTCGTTAAAGTTTATTTACCTGATATTGGAGAACAACTAATTTCAAATGTATGGTATGTACCCACTTTCAAAAAGAATTTGTTGTCTTTAGTCACAATTCGACAAGCAGGACATCAAGTAATTATGGAAGATGGCTTGGTGAAGATAAATTCAGTTAAACAAAAT
>ML796602.1:172116-210166 GCA_009831015.1 Picea engelmannii
TGTTTATTTAATAAGTGATCCATATCTTGAGTTTGTTAGGATTTTTAGCTTATATATTGCTCATTGCAAGAGTATTGAGTTGTTGGATGTAAACTCTTGCAATGTATCTTATGTAATTTCTTTTCCTATTAATAAAATTGTGTATCTGAGGAAACTTCGACTATTATTTTCCTCAAATCCCTGACTTATTTCTTCAAGCTCTGAGCTACTCTCCATAAGATGTTGTAGTCTTTTACAATCTTGTCCTTTTTTTTCCTTTTATGCTTTCATGAGCTAATCTTTCCAAGGATGAGTTGCTTTCTGCAAAGTTCTTCGACAGGGTTTCATACCTGGTTTTGATTACCCTTTCTATCACTTCTTTCTCGGCTAACGTCTTCTTAAGCTTCTTGATTTCCTTTGATTTACTCTGCTTTACTTGTTTGCTAGATGAGGCATCTGCAATTTGTGGTTCTTGTTCTTCTTGAGGTGTAGGTGATGGAAGGTCTTCATAACTTGCTGTGTATATATCTACAAAAATAGAATTTTTACACCCTGTGGTGACTGAATCCTCCTGCCCTGTTTCAATCTGGTGCTCTTCATCTTCCGAGTCTATGTAAGGAAGATTACGAATTATTTTGTTCACTGGGGATTCTTTGGCCTTTTCTTTTTCACTGTTGAAACTCAATTTCTTCTTAGTTTTATTTAGCTTAGAGGAAGGAGAGGGTTGATTAACTGGAGTTGGAGAGATAGCTCTCCTCCTCCTCTTTCCACTTCTGGGAGTAGAAGACTTCTTGGAATGAGGACTCTTTTTATCCTCTGGCTGTACCTCAATCTGGAAATCATTCCAAAACAAGAAGTAATTCCACTCTTTGCCTCTTCTTTGCAACAACTCACAAACCAAAATTTTAATCAGACTCTGGTGGGATAGTCTACTTACAACTTTATTGGGTTTGGCCTTGACTTGATGAGCCATTTTGGATAAGATTCTATGGATAAAATAGGGAAGATTGAGTGGGTTTCTACCAGTCAAATGATTTATGAGTTTAAAATGGTAAATCATCACTCTCTTATATCGCCCTTCACAAGTTATATAGACCATTATGGATTTTAATAACTGCTTCCATTTCTCTTCAAGGAAAGACACAAGGATGTCTTTCTTCCATATCAAACCCCTATGTTCTGGTTTTAAATAAGACCTGAATTAAAAATTCTTAGTGACAGTAGTTTTAAACCATTTTTCTCCAGTCCTGGGAAGCTCTGTCACTTCTTCTATGAGGGCTTCATCTATCTCGAATTCATCTCGACCTATGATTGCTTTCTTTACATCGCAATTAAGGGAAAAGGCCTCTGCCACTTGCTGATGAGAACTCTATAATTTTTTAAAAAAATTATAACACCCTGCATCCTTGAACAATTGACATACCTTCAGGTGCGATTCCAAGTAACTGATGTCATCGAGCTCTGTCCTCAGGGTTGACCCTCCTTTCTTCATCTGCCACAATGCTTCTGTTCACCTGTGATAGAATAAATGGATTTCGAGGGAGAGTTACACAACGTATATTTAGGGAGATTTGTCTTGACTGTGAGAGAAAAGAGAAAACTGAGGCAATATTTAGAAGGTGGCACTGATTACAAGGGATGCAACAGAACGGTTTGTGATTTGCAGCAATCATGGTCGATAACTGTAATGATGGAGGGTACGTAAGCATATGGCTTGATGATACAACAATCCTAAAAAGATTCGCTTATATCATACATAGATCAGCTCCCGGTCATGAATGGTTCATTCTCCTGTATTTTCAGCGGCTAATTTGCAATTATAAAACTTCAAACCCGACGGTTGAAACGTGTGAAAGGATGTGCTGACTCCTCCCCTGCTTCTGCAATTTTGGTGGCTAAAATAACATTGAATTCCTTTGTTTAAGCTACCGAAAGATAAGGCTTTCGGTGGCTAATGAACAATCGAAATGTTCTCCTAAGGCACTGAAACCTGAGATTTGAATTAGATCAAATAAAAACTAAACAAAAGTTTATTTTAACTTTATTACATGCATAAAGATTTCAAAAATGAGCTTTAAAAAATTAATAATGTATTTTTTAAAAGACATCCTATCATCTAAAATGAAATAACTCGATTGTTTTATTTGAGGAGATAACAGTGTCTATCTTATAATTTATAATAGAATATTTATTCAATATACATACAATGTAATATTTTTAAAACATATATATTTAATTTTTTTTTAATAAATTTAAAAATAAAATAGGAAGACAATTTAAAAATTACATGTTTATACATTCAAATTATACACATAAACAATAAATTTATAAACAATATGGATTTACTTAAAAATGTGAATTTGATATAGATATTAATAAATAATTTATAAACAATATGGATTTAGTGAATTTGATATACACATTTAACAATCAAATATTAAGTTTTTAAATTTTATATAGACATTTAACAATAAAATATTAAGAATAGAGTAATCATTTAAGTGATTATTCTATGCTTGAGCAGTCGATCAGGAGCCGAATCAACCGTCTTTCACTCTGGTGTCTTTCACTCCGGTGTTAAAGATTTAGATTCAAATGTCATGCTTTTTTGTGCATAGATAATCTCTTATTAAAATTGGTTGTGACTTGGTCATGGGGGGACAAACCTATGGCCAAGTCGTGGGCACGCCCACGACTTGGCCACATGGATGGCCCCCAGTGACCAAGTCATAGTCATTTCAAATGTTTTGTATTTTATAAAAATTTCATAAAAATTTCAAACTGTCCAACTTTTTTATTTCAAACGTTTTGTATTTTATAAAACTTTCATATCTTCAGGAATTCAATTTATAAATCCATTTTTACATATGTAATATTAGAGTATCATAAGTTATAAATATTATTTTACAAATTGTTGATTATGGAATTCCTTGTTGTAGCAACCATTTTATCTTGCCTCGCCTATTTATCCACTTTGATTAATGTCTATTTCAATTTTTTCATATTGTCATGAGTCTTGGTCACATCTCTGTGTAAGACATCCGTGACCTACATGTGTATATTTGTTTTGTCCTTTAAATCCAAGTGATCAACATTTAATGTAATATGGTTGGATTTGTAGTCAACAACTGACTGAATTTCACTTTTTTTCAGTCTCTAGAACAACCAAATTCAACACTCACTTTTGATATGGCTCCTCTTCAAAACCATAGGCTTTTATCATAGTAAACTACTCAAAAAGGAACCAGTCTCCCACTCTAGTGTTGTTTTGGAATTGTAGTGACCCTTTGACTAAAGGAATAATTATAATGAATACTTCATTGTGGATAATAAAGTCTAATGTAGACATAAAAGAGTTTACATACTGCAAAAAACCTTCACTGGTGACATGTTCTCTTACCATAGGCATGCACACAATGGTAGGGAGAGAAACATGTTGTCTGGTTATTCACCATCCTAGACTTAAAATAACCTAGATGTGAGTATTTTTGATGGATTAACGTATGGATCAACTGAGACTGGTACCTGAATGACCTGGTACCCCTAAAATCTAAAAATTGTTGGTGCATTGTATTTTCCAAGAACTTGCAGAAGTCAAACTTTATGAAGGATTGATTATCGGGGTGTGACAAGGCTACTAGGAAACCCAAAAACGATGGTATCCATTATTAAACTATAACTGAGACTTAATACTTTTGCAAACATGGCAACAACAATTTTGGACATAGAATAAAAAATGTAAGAGGAGTATGGGAGAGAAGTAGTAAGCATAAAAATTACTTGAATTAGATTACTCTTAATAAACTTAACCTTCTATATATGTGATATATTAACCCATTCTCTTAAAGTATGTGATCCAAATTAGACCTTTTGTATAACTAGCTCTTATATCCTGAACACTAAGACATATTACTATAACATATTACATTGTAATATGTTATGACATATCACATTTTAATATTTTATGACATATTACATTGTAATATGTTATGATATATCACATTTTAATATGTTATGACATATTACATTGTAATATGTTATGAATAATCTACATTAATATAGCTACTCAACAAATAGAAACAAACTTTGAAACATAGGCAGTATATTCACTGAAGTCATTCCCTCTGTTGGAGCCGCCTTTGTTTTTAACCCGTCACAATTTTCATTTCGATGCTTAAAATCTAAAGATGGTTTTCTTTTTTCCTTCGAGAGATCGATGATCTCTAAGAGCTTGATCACGCAAGCAGCTATAGTTTTTCTACTCTCGAAGCAAGTCCTGCATTTCGTAAGAATGTTCCCTCTTTTTTCTCTACTTCGAAATCTCGCAGATCGGATACTATAATTCATCAATTCACACGTCCCGAGTTGCGAAATGGCGAAGTCGTTTAAAATTTTCACTCAAACTGGTAACCAGGGTAAAATCTTTCAACTCATGATTAGACGTCGTCGGGATTTCGCGCCTCGGTGTTCGCCAAACCAAAATTTTTACTTTTACAACCCCAAGGGCCGAGGACACGAGTTCTTGTCTTGATAACCCAGGTCAAGGATTTAAGGCAAAAAGCTAACCGTGGTAAAAGTTATTCTTGACATTTCGTCACTCAGCACTATCTTTTTTAAAAGTTACAGTCTCTGAACCCGGACCCACGAAGTCACTATGTAATTATAACATGATTAATCAATCACATAATCCAAGATTATCTTCCCCTTAATTAAACCTTGTTATCGCGATCTCGCGGTTTCACAAATCGTCATATAAATTTCCTAGAAACTTATCCTTGAAGTTCTGAGTTGCGATATGGCGAATAAAATGATTATAAAATAAATCAAGCCCCAAATCGTGATTACCTTTAATTAAACCAAATTCGGTCCTCGTGGTCTCGGGAGTTGGAGACCCGAGATGTTAATAGAAAATCCATGATATAACGAATAGCGAGAAATTGATAAACGTTGGCGGGATTGGATTAATTAAGCTGAATCAAGACACATCCCACGTTTCGAGGTTTGCACAATTCTCAAGGAAGCCTTTCCACTCCATACGCCGAATGACTTTTAAACTGCCAAAATTTATGACATTAATTGGGAAATAGGGTAAATCTATGTGTAAGATCGGATTTTTACGGCATAAATTTATTTCTAATTTTGAATTGACAGGTCTGTTTTGAAAGGTATCGAGTTTTCAAATATATGTAAGAGTTTCATTGCATTATAACGAACGTATTTTCATAGCGCACAGAGCTCATCACTTCTGAGTAAACCGACTTCTGTATGTATACGCAGTTCTATCGCAGAAGAGCTAAAACACAAGTTTCAGCCATGGCTCCGCGGAAAGCGACTAAGGAAAATGTCGAGGTTTCGGGACAAGGTTCAGATAATGTCTCCGATACTTCGCCCCAAATTATCGACTCAATTCCTAACTGGTCATATGTTTCAGACATGCTGCAATCAGAATTGGTGGACTAGTCCGATGACTCTGACGACAACGAAAGGGACGATATGACCACCAAATACAAATTAGTCATCCAATCCGGAATGCACAGGGTAGCATCCAGGCCACGGTTGCTTCCATATTACAACATGATCCGATGGGCATTGGATCACGTCGACATACCGACCAGGACTATCATGGACGAACAAAGAGTCACCGTCGGGACCTTTAGGCTAGAGCATCTGCAAACTATGTATAAGCTACCCGCGACGTCCGACTACTCATATGGCTCCAAGTTCTTGGAAGAATTCAAAGAGAAGGAATGCATGCAGTAGGATAAGACCATGTCCAGTTTGATAAAGGACTGGGTTTCAAACGCTGCAAAGTTCAGAGCTGACTCCAACGGCATTTATTCAATCACTTCGTTAGAACCACATTATAGATATGTGGCCATGATGACCTGCCAGTTATATGGTAGAGAAGACACAGCGCATTTTTTCCTTGCGTGGGTGCCTCGTATATTTCGGGTCGCAGAAGGTTGTTCTTTTGATTGGGCAAAGATGCTTTCGGATAGCTTGGCCAATCGGGTCACAGAGTATCAGGAGCAGAAGGAAGGTGGGAGGTCGTCCTCATTCTTCATGTCCGCATATATTATGGACGCAATTTGTTCCATGAAACCTTTCCCATTAATGAGCTGGGGTTGGACTCCAGCCGAGGACAAACCCATACATGTATATCACGAAAAGCTATGGGAAAACAAAGCTGAAAATTTCGCATATGAAATTTTTAATTGGGTGATGGTGCCCTTGCATGTCGCCATTTTTGGTTGCCTGCCACCCCACATCTCAGAAAGCATAGCAACAAACCTGAGTAGCATAGCGGACTGGTACATGGAAGCGGAATTCTCATACCTCAGGGTTTTCGGGGCTTCTGTTCCCTCCCATACGCTGCCATTGTTCATCCCTGACAAGTTGGCTTGTTGCAAGGTCGCTCGGCAGACGATAATCGGCGGTGTAAGTAAAGAGCTAAAAGGGTACTCAAAGAAGGTTTGACCATCTTTTCCCATTTGTTTGAATTCTTATTCTTTATTAGATTTCGGGCATGCCAAAGCCGAGGCTGCTACCCTGGAAGACCTAAATTTGGTCTCCATCGAGTACAAGAAGCACGATCCACAGAGGGTCGTGAGAAATAATTTGGCTAAGTGCGGGCTCAAAAGATTTGAGCATGAGAATTCACCCTCGGATGACATTTTTTGAGGAGTGAGGTCCTATGAGGAAATTCTAGCCCGAATTCAATCCTTGGCTCCCAAGGATAGAGCCACGGTATTGAAATTCCAGGAACACCGACGCAGCTGTCTCCCCGCTGTATTGCGAGGTGAAGGTCCAGGTATATTGGAGACGAAGCAGAGGGATGCTGAAGGTTCTAAAGATGCCACTCCTGACTCGGGGAAACACCAGGATGAGGGGGAACAAATGAAGAATCCCGAAGCAGAGGTAAAGACTCCGGACTCGTCAAAGAAACAGAAGCCGGAGACCGTGACAAAGACTCCAGAACCGCCAAAGAAGCAGAACCCGGTCGACACCCCAGGAAAATCTGTGAAACAAATCGGGGAACCCATCACTTCTATCACCCCCTTGCAGTCGATGTAGGGGAATATCGAAGAAGGATGGATATTCAATGAGGATTTGAGGCCCATAAGAGCGGAATAACTCCCTCCGAATGAGCTTTTCTTTGATAAAAAGAGAAAAGAGGTAGTAAAAAGGGAATTGTACCAGGAGGGAGAGTCGACTGCTAAAAAGTACAAAGTTATGACCGATGGAAAAAATAAAAAGAATGAGCAATTCGCCACTGAAATCGCAGGAACTCTAGGAGCATATGCATCGACGAATCAATTTTCGGTCGGACTTTTAAAGAACCAACTCAAAAGAAAAAATCTCCTAATTAGGGCTCTTGAAGCCAGATTGGCCTCGGCCACGAAAAATGCTAAAGGTCAGGTGAGTGTGGAGATAGAGCAGGCCCGATTGGCTAATAAAAAGGAAATAGAGGTGCTCAAAACCAAGCTTGAGCAAGAACAACTAGTGGTCCAAGACGGTCGGATACAGGTGGGCCAACAGAGGAACTTGATTGAAGAGTCGCGGGCTCGAGTAGAGATCGACGAAAGAAGGATGATCAACGTTGAGATGTTCAAATCCCAAGCAATCGAAATCCGGAGAAGAATCTCTTCGGCTCAACAGAATTTGCTCGCCAAGATGGGAGCGATCCGAGAAAACTTTATGTTGGTAGACCGGGTTTCCTAGAACCTAGCTGCCAGAGAAAGGGATGCGGGAGCAGCTCAAGTCGCCTTCTAGGAGGCGATGATAGCCACGAATAACAGAGTTTCCATGGGTGCTCACAGGCTCACCATCTCAGAACAAACCAGGGGAAATATTCTGTTAAAGGAATGGGAGCATAACATCGCCGAGGGCAATGAACAAGCCCTAAAGATAACCCATTCCTTGGAGGAGGCTTTAAGTTCTATAGATGACGAGCTACTAGGCATTGAAAATGGAGGTGACGTCGAGACGTTGATACAGATGAATGTGGAACAAATCTCACTTGATCTGAAAGAAAAGGAAGAGAGAGATTCATCTGATATCTCTCAGATGACCGTGGTGGACATAGTCCAAGTTGATAGGTGCATGATCAAACCCAACGCACAACTATGTGCCATTGACATCATCGATGGACTGATGGAGGACAAGCTACAACAATTATCCCGAGAATGTTACTTCTTCGAGTCCAGTTGCCAAGCTGAACCATCGTGGTTAATATCCCAGCTTGTGGACAGATGTATCTCTTACACAGAGTCCGCGCGATGACAAACACCTGGTGCCAAGTGAAGACAGAGAAGGCGAAATGGAGCGATTGCTCTCTTCTCGGTCATAACCGAAATTTCACGACTATTGAGATTCTACCTGCTTTGTAAAAATTGTATAAATATATCCCAAAAAGAAAGAAACAAGGCTGGACCTTTTTTAGTCATTTGTAATAGAGTTTTTACATTGTGAGTTAATACAAGCAGATCTAGAGATTCTCAATTCCGTCACTTCTGTATTACAAGTTTTCTTCCTTGTATCTCATTTTTTCATTTCAATTCATATTCATAATTGATGTGCTTCGTTATAGTTTAGTATGACCACTACTATAACGAATGAATTTGGGTTTTCTGTAATTGTTTATTGTCTTTCCTCTGAACCAGCTATCAGTGAGTGTAAGACCAATCTGCATTTTCAGAATTCTACATATATTCTTTATTACATCAGTTATTTCCTCACTAATTTCCTCTTCTGTTATATGTGAGATTTCTCTTTGACAGGAGCCTTGCGTTATATACAGCTAAATGTTTTTCTCCCACTCCACACTTTTTATTAAAATATAATACAGTTACGGGAATGAGCCTTAGATTTTCATCCACTTTTTGTTTCTACAATCGTAAGTTCTCTTTATACGACCAACTGAGACAACACTAAATCGCTTTTAAAGTCTTTCTACGTTTACCATTCCCCCATGACAGTTCCTGTACCAACTCAACCTAACGTTGAACCTGGACTATCGAATCAAATGCACATTGCCTTAAATCTCTTCGACATCATTCTTAAGACGACAACTAACCGGGCCAAACTTGAACAATCATGGACAACCATTGAACGAGACATAACTACCCAGGAACAGTTGGAAGCTAGACAAGGCCAACGTAGGAATCTTCCCTAGTTTCCCTTACCGAAGGTTTACTCTTCGCTCTTCCACACCTATTACCCACTTTTGGATGCCTTGACACTATACTTTTAAGCCTTAAGTACAGACTCGGGAACAATATCTTTCTGGCGCCGTTGTCGAGGACCGAAGTTACGAAATCTTTTTCCCTGGGAAAACGACATTTGTTTTTCATTGAAGTGTTACCCTTTGATAGTGAACAAAGAGTACACACCTTCTAAATATTCTTATCTTTCACTTGGCGACTCCACGAAAAAATAAACTTGCATTCGGTCGAAGGAATACCAGACAAAACCCTGATGGTACGCAAATTACACCCATTAGCAATCTCGAAAAAATTATAAATATGAGAGGTTCTTTTAAGCCAACTGATGCAGTTTACCAATTTGAAACCACATCACTGAAGGCTGAGAGTCCTTCTGAACCCCCAATTTCACTTATTCCTCATTTTGACGCTAATGATTCAATTCCCGTCCGCTCCGAAATTAGGAGTGAGATTCATCCGACAATCCCCTTAGCACACAAGGGAAAGGGCCCTCTAGGAGGTTCGTCGGCTCTTAAAATACCATCTTTTCTTCAGTTGAATTTCCCGACTTCACCAAATCCTGAAGAGTGTGTTACACACTCGTTTCTCACACCCGTCGGTTTTCCCGATTCCATCTCTTGCAAATCCGAGGAACCAAGTCCTCGCGTTCCTTATCCTTCCTCACCAGACTTTCCTCTTCGCGAAAAAAATAAAGATTCCCTTTTAATTTTCCAAAATCCCCTTTACAACTTTCCACAAACAACGACGGCAGCCGCTGGAGGAGGAGGTGGAGGGTTTATAGGAGGAGGGGGGGGAGTCCCACTAGGAGGAGGTGGAGGTGTCCCTCTAGGAGGAGGTGGAGGTCAAGGGCCTGCCCCACCTCCCAGATTTTTCACAAAAGTCGCAACCAAATACGCTCTATTAGTATTGCCCGTCCCCCTACATGATCTTCCAGAAAATTACATAAAAAATTTACCGAAATTCACCGGGGAGGGAGATCTGACCGCTGCTGAACATATTAATTTCTTCGACCAATTCGCAGATATCTTCGGTATCGAGCACGAGGATGTATATTCGAGACTCCTTGTCCAAAAATTTTAAGGTCAGGTCTGAACTTGGTTTCGGAGCCTACCTGCAGCCTCTATCCTGTCATATGATGCTTTGGAAGATGCTTTCCTCAGACAATGGGGAGAGCGAAAAGACCATCTCTATTATCTAACCGAATTTGGGTCTTTGAAGAAAAATAACTCAGAAACAGTCATGGAATTCATCCAGAGATTCAACAAACTATACAATAAAATCCCAGCTGAAGTCAAACCATCTCAACCCGCGGCCAAAGTGACTTTCGCCGGAGCTTTCGAGGCAGATTTCGCACTACTTCTGCGAGAGCGAAGGGGAGCCACCTTAAACCATATGCAGGACGATGCGGTAGAGATAGAATCTAATATGATGGCTTCGGGTAAACTTAAGGCTAGATTAGAGGCTGGAAACTGAGAGACCAAGTGCTTCAGAGAACAAGATGGCCCTTCAGGGTCCAATAGATCCTCAGACGATAGGGTGGATGATATGGGTAGAGTGATTAAAGAGCTATCAAATAAAATAGCCCGAATGGAACTCGAAAAGGTCAAGGCTGACTCTTACCCCAAAAAATATTTCAAGAGAAATCAAAACCCTCCCAATCAACAAAGACAAATAAAAAAGGAAGATCAAAAAATACAAGCTCCCTTAAAGAGTGAAAATTTTATAGGAGCTAACGATTTTCAAGACTTCGAGGATTCAGATAATGATGTCACGAATTTCGGTGATGACTGTAGTCAACCATATATGACTCGCGAAGACTACGAAAAGTCTCTAAATACGCCGAAGCCGTCAAATGAGAGTGAGGAGGGTGATCACACTGAGATATGTGAATCTCAATCAGAAACTGAGATAATGATGGCTGATTTTCAACCAAAGTACAATCTAAGATCTAAGAATAAGCCCACCTCCATGACTCAACCCAAGAAAATCCTTCAAAGAGGCCAAGCTTATGAGCCTCCTTCGGACGAGACCCCATTACCCAACAACAAAACTAGAAGAGTAAGCACTCAAGAGTCCGAGGTGGAAAAAGTGGGAACTCAAACACAGGAAACCGAACCCGTAAATAAAGCTACATCTTCAACTAGGACCATGAATGATAAATCTGTGCAGACAAATAAGTCGGAAAGGAAGAATTTGTAAGTCTCAACCAGAGAAACAGACAAGTTGAGCAGAGCTTTCAGTTTTGAAAATGAGTTAAACAAAATTAAGATACCAATCCCTTTGGTGGAATTAGCGAAAAACCCCATTTATCGCAAACAAATTACCAAAATGATAGGTGTCTCTGAACTAGAAAACCAGTCCGATGTTATAAACTTGGAAGATGATAGACCTAACATCACCTTTGGTCCCCATTTTGAAGGGTCCAAAGACAACATCGCTCCCTTTTATATCACTCTAAATGTATATGATCAGTTGCTGCATAATTGTATGTTGGACTCTGGAGCGTCCCATAATGTTATGCCCAAGATTATAATGGAGAAGCTGGGCCTCCAGATCACAAGACCTTATGGAAATCATTACTCTTTTGATTCGAGGAAGGTTAAATGCATGGGAATGATAAAATATCTGGTAGTTACCCTGGCGCAGGTCCCGGTTAAGAGTATCCTGATGGATGTGGTTATCGCAGATATTCCCCCTAAGTATGGCATGCTGTTATCTAGGTCATGGGGAGCCAAGTTGGGGGGTTCTCTTCAGTTATACATGACTTATGACACGATCCCTGTGTTCGGTGGTCAGTTCACTCATTTATACAGAGAAACAAGATTAGCATATACGGTCAGTGACCCTCAAAACCCACACAACTTCCCTATTTACATTGCAGACCAGGATCTGGGAAATTGCATCTTGTCTTTTGATGATGGTCTGGATGGTTGCCCAGAGGAAATCAATACAAAGAAAGAAGAGTCAAACCTCATGACAGAAGAGCTGTGTAGTACTGGTGTCTGGAAAATGTACTTTGACGGTGCCTTATCTTCTAAAGGGGCAGGTGCTGGAATGCTGTTAGTGGCACCTGAAGGTAAGTTCATTGTTCCTTTATCTTTCCGTTTGCAGTGGGACATAGATTACACTAATAACGTATGGGAATATGAAGCATTGATCTTAGGATTAGAGGCTGCCAAAAAACTAAATATAAGAAACTTGGAGGTATATGGTGATGCTGAATTAATAGTCAAACAAGTAAACCGACAGTACTTGGCTAAGCATCCCAGACTAAGAACGTATAGAAATTGTGCTTGGGATCTCATGGAAATTTTTTTCTCATCCGTAAATATCCATTTTATCCCTCGCGCAGAGAATCTACATGATGATGCATTGGAAAAGGCAGCTTCAACCTTCTCTCCCCCCACGACTTTTAGACTGAAATATCACATTGAAATCAGATACAAACCCTCCATACCAGACAATATCCGACACTGGAAAGTCTTTGAAGATGACGAACAAATCAAGAAATTCCTTACAGCAGTAGGCGAATTCTCTGAAATTCATGTTGACCAAGAAAATCAAAACGACTCAATGTGGATCATGCAAGAAGGGGAAGACCCTGAAACCTTCCAAGAAAAAATTGTGGATCACCATGTGCTGAACCTTAAAAGTAATCAGATTCCGAAAGGCTTAATCCCTTTAGAAAGAATTTTTTATCAGGACGACGTACCTGTGAAATCTACTTTGCAGCCCCAACCAAAAGAAGTGGAGGACTGTGATATAGGAACTGAAAAAGAATCCAGGGTAGTAAATATATCCAAGTTCCTCCCTCCCAAAGTAAAGGTCAAGTATAAAGACTTACTTAGACAGTATAAATATGTTTTCGCTTGGTCCTATGATGAATTGAAAACGTATGACACTTCCATTATTGATCACAAGATACCGTTGAAGCCTGGGGTCAAACCATTTAGGCAAAAGCTTAGGCAAATTAACCCCATTCTGTTACCTGTGATAGAAAAGGAAGTTAAAAAACTCTTGGACGCGAAAATAATCGTACCTCTGAGATATTTGGACTGGGTAGCTAACCTAGTCCCAATCAGGAAAAAGAACGGGGAAATCAGACTGTGTGTGGATTTCCGGAACTTAAACAAGTTGTCTCTCAAAGATAATTACCTGCTGCCCAAGATGGACCATGTACTAGAAAAATTAGTTGGATCAAACCGAATGTCTATGATAGATGGGTTCTCTGGTTATAACCAAATCGCCATGAATGAACAAGACAGGGAAAAGACCGCTTTCACCACACCATGGGGTACATTTATGTATGACAAAATGTCGTTTGGTTTGATGAATGCAGGGGCTACATTCCAGCGCGCTATGGACATCGCTTTCGTGGGAGAAAGAGACAAGTTCATAGTCATCTACCTGGACGATTTGATAGTTTTCTCTAAAACCGATGAAGAACATTTGATCCATCTAAAACAGACTTTTGAAAAATGCCGCAGGTTTGGTCTGTCTTTGAACCCAAAGAAATCACATTTCGCTATGCGGGAAGGTAAGCTTCTGGGTCATATCGTATCTAGGGATGGGATCAGGATTGATCCTAAGAGGATTGAAGCAATAGAAACTATAAATATTCCCAGAAACATAAAGGAGATTCAATCTTTCTTAGGAACAATAATTTTTTTACGAAGGTTTATCCCCAATTTTGCTGAGATTGTAAAATTGATCACAGGAATGTTGAAGAAGGATAGCGGAGTAAATTGGACGACCGAGGCTAGAGCATCATTTGCGCATATTAAAAAAGTCATTAGCGAGGCACCGGTGTTATCAAGCCTAGATTATCTGAAATATTTTCTTATCTTCTCGTTTGCTTCTGAACATACTATCGTCGCGGTGCTTCTACAAAAGGATGACGAACGGTTCGAACGACCGATCGCGTTTTTTAGCAAGAGCCTCAGAGACGCAGAACTGAAGTATGAAATAATAGAAAAGCAGGGGTACGCCATGGTAAAAGCACTAAAGGCGTTCAGAACTTACGTACTAGATTAAAAAATGATCGCGTACGTGCCTACCAGTTCTGTGAAAGATATCTTGGTACAGCCAGACAATGATGGAAAGAGAGGGCGATGGCTTGCTAAAATCCAAGAATTCGATTTGGAAGTTAAACCGACCAAATTGATAAAAGGGCAGGGCCTAGCTAGACTCTTAGCTAAATCAAATCTCAGGGCTCTTGATATCAATTTCCTGCAGGGAAGCGGCGAAGACACGGACCTAAATGAACCAGATGAAGAAATGAGTCCCAACCAGATCGAAGAGAAGTTCTTATCGTCAGGATGGTACAGAGACATAGTGTTTTTCTTGCTGAACCTAAGATGCCAAAACGAACTATCACCGTCTAAATGCAGAACCTTAAAACTCCATGCAGTTAAATATTGTATATCCGAAAGCCAACTATATTGGAAGGATCCACTCAGGTTCCTGCTAGTCTGTTTAGTAGAATCAGAAACCCATCGGGTTATAGATGAATTTCATGAGGGAGTTTGTGGGGGGAATCACGCATGGAGAGCTACAACCTACAAAATCTTAAGGGCGGGATATTACTGGCCGAAACTCTTTTCGGACGTCAATGCCAAAGTGCGTTCCTGCAACCCTTGTCAAATATTTGCTGGTAAACAGAAACTTCCTGCACTGCCACTCATTCCAGTCAAATTTGAAGCTCCATTTCAACAATGGGGTCTAGACTTTATAGGGGATATTAATCCCCATACCAGTGCTCAACATAAGTGGATCTTAACAACTACAAATTATTTTACTAAGTGGGTGGAAGCCATTCCAACCAAAAGGGAAACAGACTCGGTGGTGATCGATTTCTTGGAGGACAATATTTTGTCAAGATTCGGTTGTCCCCAAAAGATAGTTACCGACAATGCCCAGGCCTTTAAATATATGGCTATGATCATCTTCTGTTAGAAGTATAATATCGTTCTCGACCATTCCACTGCATATTACCCCCAGGGGAACAGATTGGTCGAATGATCTAACAAGAGCTTGATGAACATAATCAAGAAAGTACTGGATGAAAATAAAAGGTCTTGGCATGTGCACTTGAAATACGTATTATGGGCAAACTGCATCAGCACTAAAAGGTCTATCGACATTTCGCCTTTTCAAATGGTCTATGGGGCAGATGCGGTCCTACCTATAAACCTAACGCTTCCAGTGATGAAGTTATGGTAGGATCAAAACGAAGAACCCAATCACGTAACCAGGAGGATTAACCAGCTGATTGAGGTTCAGCAGCATAGAGTTGAAGTTGATGAAAAGATGCAGAAGTACCAAGATGATATGAAAGAATTGTTCGATCTTAAGGCAAAGGACAGGGAATTCCTTCCAGGTGACTTAGTGCTAAGATGGGATGCAAGAAAAGAGGAAGCCGCGAAGCATGGTAAATTTGACCACCTCTGGTATGGACCATTCAGGGTCTCGGCTCCGGAAGAGAAAAACTCCTTCCTTCTGGAAAATATAGACGGAGAAGTCCTCAACGCCCCAGTCAATGGGCGGTATCTAAAGCATTACATGACGTGACAGTCGCCATAAAAAAAATAAAAATCGTAAATAAATAAATTTCATTATATGTGTTTTGTACATACATATAATTTCATTTAAACATTTGCTTTTGATTCTCGGTTTTTGTTCATAAACTCTCGACACATTTCTAATAAGACTCGTATTTGTTTTTGCAGGAGCCCAGTTCTATACTAAAACTAGCAGGAAAAGTAATTTACAGGTCGGTGTTAGAAATGGATCGACATAGAACAGGTGATACCTAAAATAGTTTCATATTGCGCAAAGAAATTGAAATGAAAAGGTAAAAAGGAACTTTCTCAAAAACATATGTTATGAAATACTGTTAAAGGAAACCGAGGTAGCGTCATTCAAACTACAATATAGGCTAAGATGTTAGATAACAGGATTGTTTCTTGGCTCGATAATTTTTTATTGATACACTAAAATCTAAAAACGGTCAGTGAAAATGAACTGTCCCCAAAGATATCTACAAGAGTCAATCTCGAACTGTTTTGACCTTCTGTATTTTCAGTCAATGAATCGCTACCTTGTATCCTGTCTATCTTCGGGTCTAACTTTTAGCAAGTCACCATCTTCTTGAGTCATTATGAAGGGATAAAAGTTTTTCGTTTTAAACCTCATGAGTTTCGAAACAGATCTTGATAGGAAAGCGGGTCTTCACAACTACTTGATCTCCTTCTAAGCGAAGGTACGTTTAGAGCGATCCTAACTCTCCTAGGTTTTTCAACGGTATCGGAGGATTAAAGCTTGCTCAAATAGGATGCCCTTAAAAAGTTATTTTCCTTTTTCTCCCTAAGAACGAAGATGTTGTGAAGGTTAAGGGAAGGTTGGTACCGAGTAACCAAAGTAAGTTGACAGACCTCTAATGCTAAATATTACATAGATATCAGCCCTGATACAAATTGATTGCCCCCATCTTTGTGCTCAAAAAGTAAATTATAAGACAGGTGGTGAAAGGAAATTCAGAAATGATTGCCCCCACCTAGTCCAAAAGACGATGAAAGGAAATTCATAAATGATTGCCCTCGTCTCAACATTTAAATGCATAAATATATTCCGAAGTGGTGAAAGGAAATTCAGTAAAAGGGGCCAGATAACTTCACCGGGGTACTGAATAGGCTCGCTGGCAGTGAAGCAATGTATGAGATATCTGTAAGGATGTTATACATGAATATCACTCTACTCTGGTAACCAATGCTTCCTAAAAACCTGATCCTCATCCAAAATTCAGACGAGACTTCCCAATTAAAAAACATATAATCTCATTCTTTTGATGCAAGATGAGAGCCACAAGATCTGTTGGGTCTCTTAGGGTCGTTTCGACTGTCTTAAAACATACCTAAAGTTAGTAGTGGGAAAGGGAAAATTGTGAAAGGGACTACAACTATGTTTGAAAAGAGTATCTGATTTTGAAAAAACTTCTCAAGGTAAAGAACAAAGTCTTTTCCCCCTTTCGATCCTCTTTCCTTGAAACTTTTCTTCCTGATTGAGTTTTCGACTCCATTTACCTAATATTGGAACATGGTCTACTGTTCTTCCCGCCTCACATGAAAGCGAGATCCCTAGTTGGAGACTATGTTGGAGCCGCCTTTGTTTTTAACCCGTCACAATTTTCATTTTGATGCTTAAAATCTAAAGGTGGTTTTATTTTTTCCTCCGAGAGATTGATGATCTCTAAGAGCTTGATCACGCAAGCAACTATAGTTTTTCTACTCTCAAAGCAAGTCCTGCATTTCGTAAGAATGTTCCCTCTTTTTGATCTACTTCGGAATCTTGCAGATTGGATACTATAATTCATCAATTCACACGTCCCGAGTCGCGAAATGGCGAAGTCGTTTAAAATTTTCACTCAAAGCGGCAACCAGGGTAAAATCTTTCAACTCATGATTAGACGTCGTCGGGGTTTCGCGCCTCGGCGTTCGCCAAACCAAAATTTTTACTTTTACAGCCCCAAGGGCTGAGGACACGAGTTCTTGTCTTGATAACCCAGGTCAAGGATTAAAGGCAAAAAACTAACCGTGGTAAAAGTTGTTCTCGACATTTCTTCACTCGACACTATCTTTTTCAAAAGTTACAGTCTCTGAACCCCAACCCACGAAGTCACAATGTAATTATAACATGATTAATCAATCACTTAATCCAAGATTATCTTCCCCTTAATTAAACCTTGTTATCGCGATCTCGCGGTTTCTCAACTCGGCATATAAATCCCAAAGAAACTTATCCTCGAAGTTCCTAGTTTCAATATGGCGAATAAAATGATTATAAAATAAATCAAGCCCCAAATCGTGATTACCTTTAATTAAACCAAATCCGGTCCTCGCGGTCTCGAGAGTTGGAGACCCAAGATGTTAATAGAAAATCCATGATATAACGAATAGCGAGAAATTGATAAACGTTGGTGGGATTGGATTAATTAAGCTGAATCAAGACACATCCCATGTTTCGAGGTTTGCACGATTCTCGAGGAAGCCTTTCCACTCCATACGCCAACTGACTTTTAAACCACCAAAATTTATGACATTAATGGGGAAATAGGGTAAATCTATGTGTAAGATCGGATTTTTACGTCATAAATTTATTTCTAATTTTGAATTGACAGGTCTGTTTTGAAAGGTACCAAGTTTTCAAATATATGTAAGAGTTTCATTGCATTATAACGAACGTATTTTCATAGCGCACAGAGCTCATCACTTCTGAGTAAACTGACTTCTGTATGTATACACAGTTCTATCGCAGAAGAGCTAAAATGCAAGTTTCAACCATGGCTCCGTGGAAAGCGACTAAGGAAAATATCGAGGTTTCGGGACAAGGTTCAAATAATGTCTCTGATACTTCGCCCTAAATTATCGACTCAATTCCTAACTAGTCATATGTTTCAGACATGCTGCAATCAGAATTGGTAGACTATTTCGACGACTCCGACGACAACGAAAGGGACGATATCACCACCAAATACAAAATAGTCGTCCAATCCAGAATGGACAGGGTAGCATCCAGGCCGCGGTTGCTTCCATATTACGACATGATCCGATGGGCGTTGGATCACGTCGACATACCGACCAGGACTATCATGGATGAACAGAGAGTCACCGTCGGGACCTTTAGGCCAGAGCATCTACAAACTATGTATAACCTACCCGCGACGTCTGACTACTCATATGGCTCCAAGTTCTTGGAAGAATTCAAAGAGAAGGAATGCGTGCAGTACGATAAGACAATGTCCAGTTTGATAAAGGAATGGGTTTCAAACGCTGCAAAGTTCAGAGCTGACTCCAACGACATTTATTCAATCGCTTTGTTAGAACCACATTATAGATATGTGGCCATGATGACCTATCGGTTATATGGTAGAGAAGACACAACACATTTTTTCCTTGCGTGGGTGCCTCTTATCTTTTGGGTCGCAGAAGGTTGTTCTTTTGACTGGGCAAAGATGCTTTCGGATAGCTTGGCCAATCAGGTCACAGAGTATCGGGAGCAGAAGGAAGGTGGGAGGTTGTCCTCATTCTTCATGTCCGCATATCTTATGGACGCAATTTGTTCCATGACACCTTTCCCATTAATGAGCTGGGGTTGGACTCCAGCCGAGGACAAACCCATACATGTATATCACAAAAAGCTATGGGAAAACAAAGCTGAAAATTTCGCGTATGAAATTTTTAATTGGGTGATGGTGCCCTTGCATGTCACCATTTTCGGTCGCCCGCCACCCCGCATATCAGACAACATAACAACAAACCTGAGCAACAAAGCAGACTGGTACGTGGAGGCAGAATTCTCATACCTCAGGTTTTTCGAGGCTTCTGTTCCCCCCCATGCGCTGCCATTGTTCATCCCTGACAAGATGGCTTGTTGCGAGGTCACTTGGCAGACGGTAATTGAATGTGTAAGTAAAGAGCTAAAAGGGTACTCAAAGAAGGTTTGGCCGTCTTTTCCCATTCATTTGAATTCTTATTCTTTATTAGATTTTGGGCATGCCAAAGCCGAGGCTGTTTCCCTGGAAGACCTAAATTTGGTCTCCATCGAGTACAAGAAGCACGATCCACAGAGGGTCATGAGAAATCATTTGGCTAATTGCGGGCTCAAAAGATTTGAGCATGAGAATTCGCCCTCGGACGACATTTTCCGAGGAGCGAGGTCCTATGAGGAAATTCTAGCCCGAATTCAATCCTTGGCTCTCAAGGATAGAGCCGCGGTATTGAAATTCCAGGAACACTGACGCAGCTGTCTCCCCACTGTATTGCGAGGTGAAGGTCCAGGTATATCGGAGATGAAGCAGAGGGATGCTGAAGGTTCTAAAGATGCCACTCCTGACTTGGGAAAAAGACCAGGACGAGGAGGAACAAATGAAGAATCCCGAAGCAGAGGTAAAGACTCCAGACTCATCAAAGAAACAAAAGCCAGAGACTGAGACAAAGAATCCAGAACCACCAAAGAAGCAGAACCCGGTCGACACCCCAGGAAAATCTGCAAAACAAATCGGGGAACCCATCACTTCTGTCATCCCCTTGCAGTGGATGCAGGGGAATATCGAAGAAGGATGGATATTCAATGAGGAGCTGAGGCCCATAAGAGTGGAAGAACTCCCTCCGAATGAGTTTTTCTTTGATAAAAAGAGAAAAGCGGTAGTAAAAAGGGAATTCTACCAGGAGGGAGAGTCGACTGCTAAAAAGTATAAAGTTATGATCGACGGAAAAAATAAAAAGAATGAGCAATTCGCCACTGAAATCACAGGAACGCTAGGAGCGTATGCATCGACGAATCAATTTTCGGTCGGACTTTTAAAGAACCAACTCAAAAGAAAAAATCGCCTAATCAGGACTCTTGAAGCCAGATTGGCCTCGGCCACGAAAAATGCTAAAGGTCAGGTGAGTGTGGAGATAGAGCAGGCCCGATTGGCTGATAAAAAGAAAATAGAGGTGCTCAAAACCAAGCTTGAGCAAGAACAACCAGTGGTCCGAGACGGTCGGATACAGGTGGGACAACAGAGGAACTTGATTGAAGAGCTGCGGGCTCGGGTAGAGATCGCCGAAAGTAGGATGATCAACATTGAGATGTTCAAATCCCAGGAAATCGAAATCTGGAGCAAAATCTCTTCGGCTCAACAGAATTTGCTCGCCAAGATGGGAGCGATCCGAGAAAATTGTCTGTTTGTAAACCCGGTTTCCGAGAACCTAGCTGCCAGAGAAAGGGATGCGGGAGCAGCTCGGGTCGCCTTCCAGGAGGCAGTGATAGCCACGAATAACAGAGTTTCCGTGAGTGCTCACAGGCTCACCATCTCAGAACAAACCAGGGGAAATATTATGTTAAAGGAATGGGATCATAACATTGTCGAGGGCAAGGAACAAGCCCTGAAGATAACCCATTCCTTAGAGGAGGCTTTAAGTTCTATAGACGGCGAGCTACTGGGCATCGATAATGGAGGTGACGCCGAGACGTTGATACAGATGAATGTGGAACAGATCTCACTTGATCTGAAAGAAAAGGAAGAGAGAGATTAAACCGATATCTCTCAGATGACCGTGGTGGACATAGTCCAAGTTGATAGGTGCATGATCAAACCCAGCGCACAACTATGTGCCATCGACATCATCGATGGACAGATGGAGGACAGGTTGCAAAAGTTAGCTCGGGAATGTTACTTCTTCGAGGCCAGTTGCCAAGCTGAACCATCGCGGTTAATATCTCAGCTTGCGGACAGATGTATCGCCTGCACAGAGTCCGTGCGACGACAAACACCTGGCGCCAAGTGAAGACAGAGTAGGCGAAATGGAGCGATTTCTCTCTTCTCGGTCATAACCGAAATTTCGCGACTATTGAGATTCTACCTGCTTTGTAGAAATTGTATAAATATATCCCAGAAAGAAAGAAACAAGGCTGGACCTTTTTTAGTCGTTTGTAATAGAGGTTTTACATTGTGAGTTAATACAAGCAGATCTGGAGATTCTCAATTCTGTCACTTCTGTATTATAAGTTTGCTTCCTTGTATCTCATTTTTTCATTTCAATTCATATTCATAATTGATGTGCTTCGTTATACTCTAGTACGACCACTACTATAACGAATGAATTTGGGTTTTCTGTAATTGTTTATTGTCTTTCCTCTGCACCAGCTATCAACAGGTGTAAGACCAATCTGCATTTTCAGAATTCTACATATATTCTTTGTTACATCAGTTATTTCCTTACTAATTTCCTCTTCTGTTATATGTGAGATTTCTCTTTGACAGGAGCCTTGCGTTATATATAGCTAAATGTTTTTCTCCCACTCCACACTTTTTATTAAAATATAATACAGTTACGGGACCGAGCCTTAGATTTGCATCCACTTTCTGTTTCTGCAATCGTAAGTTTTCTTTATATGACCAACTGAGACAACACTAAATCGCTTTTAAAGTCTTTCCTACCTTTACTGTTCCCCCATGATAGTTCCTGTACCAACTCAACCTAACGTTGAACCCGGACTATCGAATCAAACGCACATTGCCTTAAATCTCTTCGACATCATTCTTAATATGGCAACTAACCGGGCTGAACTTGAACAATCATGGACAACCATTGAACGAGACATAACTACACAGGAACAGTTGGAAGCTAGACAACGCCAACGTAGGAATCTTCCCTAGTTTCCCTTACTGAAGGTTTACTCTTCCCTCTTCCACACCTATTACCCACTTTCGGATGCCTTGACACTGTACTTTTAAGCCTTAAGTACAGACTCGGGAACAACACCCTCAACCTCTAGAACAGATACACCGAAATATGTAACAGTCACTTTGCATTGATAAAAAAATTGATAAAAGACGGACCAATATTTCATGTCAAAGCCTAGGGTAAAATCATGCTATTGTTTCTCACTCTTGGGCAAAAAGAAAAAAACGTTGAAATAAAAGAAACATAAGAAAACTTTCAAACGAACCTATTAATCAATTGACCGAACCAGAAAACAACAAGTTACACGTAGGGTTGGGAATTCAGGCAAAAGTATGTTCGCACGAATAAATATGTTCGTGTGAATATGTATACACCACAAATTCAAGCGAACATATATTGAATATATATTGTATACAACACAAGTTCAGGCGAACATGAATTAGATCGAACATTCCATGTGTATGAATTGAATATATAATGTATACACCACAAGTTCGAGTGAGTATGAATTCCATCGTACAATCCATGTGGGTGATAGACAAAAATTCAAATCTCTTTCAGTTTGAATCGAACTTTCTTTCACTTTGTATGAGCTAAACCAAATTGAATGCACGTGGATGATAGTTCAAACTTCAAGTCCAATGCTTCTAGTTAGCAATTCCACCATTGAATTGTTTGCAATAAGCAATGGCACTGTGAAGGTCCTCGTTGTAGAATCTTAGAGAATAATCCATGGAGGGCGGGCAACTTTCGATGAAACTATTTAATTTTCTGTAGAGATTCAGGGCAAATTACTAATACGTTGTTGTGGATGTTCCAAATATGAAAACATTGCTCGAAGGTTCTTCAAATTTTGCAAATTTTCTTTGTAGGTGTTGAAAATTGGCATATGAAGGGCCTTAAAATGCTTTGCAGGGTGATAATGCATCTACATTGGGTGGGTAACTGAGTGGGAGGAGAGAAACTAGGGAATACAAAAATTGTGGGCTTGGGGTTTGTGCAATTGGGACAAAAAAGACAAAATAGTACTAAATAAACCAGGACGAAAGTTTGAAATGGAGGACACAACTTTTCGAGTGGAGTCTTTCTTCATTTTAGAATGAAAAAATATTTAAATTTGTTGTTTAACCTCTTATTTCAATTTTCTAAGATTCAAAGATCCCTTATACTTTCACATTGAAATTTTAGTAAAGTGATGCTCATAACGGTATTTTCTCGAACTTCATACAAACCATAGAGATCTATTTATTGAGACGAAGCCACGAAGGATGCACAAATACATTTATTTAGGTAGAGATATGTAATCACACACAAAGTACATACACAAAGACGATGAATCTCATTTCCAACTAGAGTTCATATCTTATATAAGTAATATGATGTGTGTTATCATCGCCAACTAGAGTTCGTATCTTATATAAGTAATATGACGTGTGTTCTGACAAGTGAGGTTTAGCTTTTAATAATTCTAATTTAATGGAGGGCTTCAACAACACATCACTTAAATAAAACACTATTTCTAAAATAATTATATAAACTCACCAAACAAAAATATCTAAATTTGCTAAGTCATATCTATATTTACCGAATCATGTTATATAAAAATATTCATAAAATCATGTTGCTTAAAATATTTAAATTCATGAATTTCTACACTTTTATAAAGTACTTGAATGGAATTAATTATTTCTTTAGTTAAACGACACTGGAAAGTACATGTAATCGATACTAAAATCTAGATACTAAATTTATAATAGATGCTTAAATATGGTATAAATTTATAATAGATGCTTAAATATGGTAAAAGCCAGATACTAAATTTGTAAATTGGTACAAAGAAAAGTTTATAGTATAATATGTTTTACATTTTTCTGGAATAATTGTAATGATGATGATGATGATTAACATCCACGAAGACCTAATTGGTCTATCATATTTTAAGAGGGTAAGTAATTACTTTTGATTCTTTAGAATTTTGTTTCCGTGCTCGAAAAACATTAAGAGAAGCTTTCCATGATCACCATACTTTTGTTGAGTTAAGAGGTTAAGAATATTGGTAGTGTGATCAATATTTTGAAAATGAGATCTAATATGGGTATAGGCTGGACAATCTAAGAGAAAGTGTTTTTCATCTTCAACCTTCTTAGTGTCACAAAGGTGACACACTCTTTCATCCCATTGAGTTTTAGGAATTGACTAACACCCAATTTCACTATGGAGCTCGTGAGAAATTGTTCTTATCTTAGCAATGCTTATTTTTTTCTTTACACTTGGCAAAACAAATATATAATTTTGATCTTCTAGATTATGGTTGATTACATCTTTATAATACCTTAATTTTCATTTTTCCTCTAACTCTTTATCACGCCACATTTTTTTCTCAAATTTTGATTTGATGTTTTTTTTAATAGTATCTTTATTCTGCAAAATGGTTTAGTGAAGTATAATTAGAAATATATTTAACTATATATTTAAATATTATATATTAAACTATATTTAATATTCAATATATTAAATTAATATTTCCTTTTAAAAATTAAAAAAAGCATTCCATACAATTATATATAATATTATTATATATTAAACTATATTTAATAATGTATATATAATCCATCTTTTATTCCAAAAAAAAAATAGCGAAAGCCTTTCAAACAATTATATATATATATATATATATATATATATATAAGTTCGATCGAACTCCTTCCAGTTCTGAAATGCCTTCAAACGAAGACCTTCTACATATACAAATGCGTTCGAGCGAACTCATGCTACACAATTCGGTATGGAATTCCTTCGAGCGAATATATCAAATAGGAAGTTTCGAGCGAATACATTAAATAGAACGACTTTCCATGACGGATGGTATGTGGACCAAACTTATCAATATCGAACCTAGGTTTTAGGCTGGGGGCTATGTTAAATGATTTGGCACTGTAACTACCTCACTGAAACCAATTTTCATGAAGATGTCTATCTTTATGGCTTTAGAAAATATATCAATTGTTTGTATCTTTTGTTAAAAAAAGTTTACAAGATTGGATTTTGAATATATAATTTTTATTTTTTTTAAATATATTTTATATTCATATATTATATTTTTAATAATATAAAATATGTTATTATAAATTTATTCAAATTTATCTATTATAAAAATTTGAAATATATTAAAAAAAAATAAAAAAAATTGATTTTAACATTCTTTTATATGTTATCAACAAACATATATATAAATAAATGGTTTTCAGGATTTAAAATAGTATCTTTTGAGATGGCACTTTGATATGCACATAAAAATTATTATTTTTACTAATATTTTAATAATAATTACAAAATATGATAAAAAAATTAACATAAAATTGTTTAACAAATTTGAGAGTATTTATGTTAAGCTCTAAATAGTGGCTCATTACCCTTTAATTGGGGCATATTACATTACTAATGTTATTTTATATATGTCGGCTTGAGTCCATTAGTTGTAATTGTACCTCCTAGTCTCCTATATATACCAATGAGACATTTTCATTTGAAATCATCTTGTACTTGAACATTATGTGGTGTATAAGGAGGTTGCCCCCTCGAAGAGGCTTATTATCTGAAATTATCTCTTTTTCAAGACGTTGAATACTTATTCTCAGGTTTTTCTATGCTATATTGATATTTGGTTCTTAACATATGGTATTAGAGCTCAAGGTCTTGGGGTTTCGCTGCTACATCTGAGACACCTTGTAATTTTCTCTATAACTTGTTTTATACAACGTTTCAGAAGGAATGCCTTGGAGGATATTTATTATATGGATCAAGGTATGTTGGGTTAAAATTTCAGCTCCTGAGGCCTTATACTTTCGGAGATACAACCTGTGTAAGATAGGGTTCTGGAATCATCTTGAATTGAGTCATTGCAGAATTTTCTCTATAATTATTTTTTTTATGTAACGTTTCAGACCTTGAAATATGGAGGATATTCAAAAAAATTAGTAAGGTATCTGTGGTAAAACATTCATCTTCTGGGTCATCTTACATTTGTATATACACCCTGTGGAAGATAGGGTATCTGACTAGTCCTATTGACTAGTATCAAGTAGGTGTTCCAGGTAAAACAATCATAAATTCTTCCTAGAGTATCCAAATTAAGTGAGACTGGTTGCATTGGATAGTGGACAGTCCGTAGTATTTATGGTACGAGTTTCAGAATTTTATATGAATCATTTTGTGCAGGGCACGCTATACACGTGAGATATCCTGGAAAGGCAAAAAATCAGCAACTTGTGGGGAAGTTACCGTAAATTCCACTTGGCACATCTAATTTTGATCAGACCTGCGGAATTGCAGAGAAGAAATATCAAAGAAATACAAATAATAAATTTTCATACCCAGAAGGGCCGAAACTTTGGAGATACAGCAGATGAAATATTGTCTAGTAGAACCACCTCAAAATCAAGGTTCAAAAGTGATACTTGGCCAACATGCCACCCAAAAAGGGAACTTCTACACCAAATAAGCCTCCATACAATCCTACTTGGACTCTTGATGAAGGTGAAGAAATGCATAGGGACATAAATGAATTACAAAAGAAGAAAGTTACAAAAGATGAACTACAAGGGATGATGGATTCAAATGAAGCTAAAATGGAGGCAATAATGGATACTAAGATGGATGGTTTAAAAAGGGAGATCATGGAAGGATTGCAAATTTTCCTAATAGTGAGGACACCTGAAAGTGAAAATGTATCCCATGAAATTCATGACGAGGCCACAAGGAAGATGAATCAAGAATGGAGAAAATCCAACTTTGGGTTGAAGACCAACCATGTTCCTACGATCAATATGAGGAATTTTGATCGTAAGAACCCAATCACATGGCTACTTCATATGGAGCAATTATTTGATCTACGTAATGTGCCACATACACAAAAGGTACGGATTGCTTCTTTATATTTAGAACCCAATCAATTTGTATGGCATCGATGGATTTGTTCTCGCAAATCACTCGTCACTTGGACAATTTTCACGGAATAAATGATAGCACACTATGAGGATACAAAGAGCAATACCTACTTTAGCCAATTGATAAATATCAAGCAAAAGGGTTCAGCTACAGAGCACATTGAGAACTTCCAAATATTGAATATAAAGGTAACAAATATTCTAGATGAGAACTTGATTGATGTATTCATAGGAACTTTAAAGGATAGAATTAAACATAGGGTTCGCCTTTGGGAACCAAAATCATTGGAGAATGCATTTAGGGTGGCAAGAAATGTTGAAAGTAAAAATATGGCTATGGCTACTAGAAGGACCAATCCTAACATCTATAGAGAGAATAATGCTCCTTCTTCTAAAACACCTCAACTTACAAGGTTGACACATCAACGATTGAAGGAAAGAAAAGAAAAAGGTTTATGCTTTAATTGTGATAGCAAGTGCAGTAAGGGACATAAGTGTGGTGAGAATAAATTATTCTACATAGATTGTAAAGAGGAAGAAGAATAAGAACAAGAGCAAGAACCATCTCAAGATGAAAACGTAGAAGCAATTTCATTTAAAGAATTGACTCCCACGATATCATGTAATGCATTGGCTGGAATTAGCACTCCTCAAACCCTCAAGATTGAAGGATATATCAAAAAGAAAAAGGTAACATTCCTAATTGATTCTGGTAGTACTCATAATTTCATTGACTATAAATTAGCCAAAGCTCTCAATTGTTTTGTATATCCAATGCCAAAGTTTCAAGTAATGATTGCATATGGAGGAACTATCAATTTCTCAGGAAAATGCAATAAGATCAATATTACTATGGGGGAATATGTAATGAATAGTCCAATGATTGTTATACCCATGGGTGGCACTGATGTTGTACTAGGGATCCAATGGTTACAATCATTAGGAACAATGGCTTTTATTTTTCAAGAACTTTTCATGAAATTTTGATTGGAAGGAAAAGAAATTGAGTTAAGAGGTATCACAGGGAAACCCAGTAAGGTGATAATCTCTAATGGAATGACAAAATTATTGAAAAAGGGGCATCAAGGTGTTATTGCACAACTATGCTCACTAGATGTTCAAACATATAATCCATCTATTCCTCTAGATCTCCAAGGGATCATTGATAAGAATTACAAAGTATTTGAAGATATTTCCAAAGGTATTCCACCCACTTGAAATCATGATCATGATATTCACCTAATTCCTAGGAGTGTTTCTCCTAACATCAGGCTGTACAGATACCCTTATGCCCAAAAGAGTGAAATTGAGTACATGGTTGAAGAAATGTTAGAGGCTAGAATTATTAGACCTAGCCAAAGTTCTTACTCTGCACCGGTGGTAATGGTATTCAAGAAAGATGGCTCATGGCATATGTGTCTAGATTATAGAGAGCTCAAAAATATCACTATTAAATATAAGTTTCCCATTCTCATCATTGATGAATTGTTAGATGAACTACATGGAGCAATCTATTTCACAAAGTTGGATCTTCGTTCAGGGTATCATCAGATTAGAATGAAGGAAGAAGATATCCCAAAAACAACATTATGAACTCATGAAGGCCATTATGAATTTTTGGTCATGCCTTTTGGCCTTACAAATGCACCTTCCACATTCCAAGGGTTGATGAATTCCATTTTCAAGTCCTTCCTTCGAAAATTTGTGTTAATATTTTTTGATGATATACTAATATATAGAAAGTTTTGGGAGGATCATGTGTGACATGTTGACAAGATGCTACAACTACTAAAGAAGCAACAACTATATGCCAAACCATCCAAATGTTTCTTTGAGGTGAAGGAGTTAGAGTATTTGGGTCATATTGTATCTCATGAAGGTGTCAAGGTAGACCCTAACAAGATTAAGTCCATGATGGACTGGCTGATTCCCAAAACATTGAAGAATCTTAGAGGATTTTTGGGTTTCATAGGTTACTACCGCAAGTTTGCTCGACACTATGGAAGAATAACAACACCTTTAATGACACTAATTAAGAAGGATGCATTTTCATGGACTCTAGAGGAAACTAAAACTTTTGAACAACTTAAAGAGGTGATGTGAAAAGCTCTTGTCGTGACCACTCCAGACTTCACAAAAACCTTTATTGTGGAATGTGATGCCTCGGGAAATGGAATTGGTGTTGTCCTAATGCAATAAGGAAGGCCCCATGGCTTTTGAAAGTCGACCACTCAAGGGAAAGGACTTATAGAAACCCATTTATGAGAAGGAAATGATGACAATACTACATGCATTGAAGAAATGACGTCCTTACCTAATAGGTAGGCACTTCAAGGTCAAAACAGATCATGATAGTCTTAAATACTTCTTGGAACAAAGACTATCTTCAGACAAACAACAAAAATGGGTGACCAAGATATTGGGTTATGATTTTGAAATCGTTTATAAAAAAGGGAAGAAAAATGTTGTGGCAGATGCACTCTCAATAAAGGATGAAGATGTTGAGGCCTTTCTATGTGCTATCTCGATCATTCAACCCGATTGGATAATAGAAGCAAGGGATGAATGGAAGAATGATGAAAAATTGTTGACTCTCATTCAAAGGTTGCAGCAGGATTCCAGTGCATCAAATACATTTACATGGAAAAATGATTCACTATGGTACAAATATCACTTATATTTATCTAAGAACTCCCAACTCAAACAAAAGGTACTATTGGAATTGCACACCTCTCCAGTGGGAGGGCACTCAGGATTTTTGAAAACCTACAATAGGGTCAAGAAGGAATTTCTTTGGGATGCCCTTAAAACTGATGTTCAAAGTTTTTTAGCAGAATGTTTGGTTTGCCAAAAAAATAAGGTGGAAACAATTAATACCCCAGGTCTTTTACAACCATTAGCCATCCCAAGTCAGCGGTGGAAGGAGGTTTCCATGGATTTCATAACAGGATTACCAAAGTCTGAAGGAAAGAGTTTCATCATGGTGATTGTTGATAGACTCACCAAGTATGCACACTTTTTTGCACTCTCTCATCCCTTCAAAGTCAATACATTTTCCATCGCATTCATGGAGATAGTTCAAAATCTACATGGCAGCCCAATGATTATTGTAAGTGACATAGATCCCATCTTCACTGGACATTTTTGGAAAGAATTATTTTCTTGTTTGGCTACCCAATTGGCTCATAGCTCATCCTATCATCCTCAATCTGATGGGAAAACCGAGATAGTGAACAAATGTCTCGAAGGATACCTTCGTTTCTTTGTCTCTAATAAACAATCACAATGGTTCAAATGGTTACCCTTGGAAGAATGGTACTATAACACTTCCTTTCATACTGCAACAAAAATGACACCATTTATGGCACTCTATGGATACCACCCTCCTTGCATCACTTCTTGTCTAAAACAAAAATCTAAGGTTTAAGCAGTGGAATATCACATCGAGCATCAACAACAAGTTCTCCAAATCTTAAAGGACAACCTGACCATGGCACAAAATTGCATGAAACAACAAGCAGATCAACATCGTAGTAAAATAAGTTTTGAAGTAGGGGATTGGGTGTTTCTAAGATTACAACCATACAAATAGATGTCCCTTAAGCAAGCCAAGAAGGATAATAAATTATCACCAAAATACTATGGCCCTTATAATGTGTTGCAAAAGATTGGTACTATGGAATACAAATTGGAGTTGCCTACATCTTCACGAGTACACCCAGTTTTCCATGTTTCATGCTTAAAGAAGGTTATAGGTGATAAGATCCCAGTTCAAGATATATTTTCAGAACTTGATGAGGGAGGAAAAATAATATTGGAGCCTAAAGCCATCACTGAAAAAAGAATTCGCCAGCTGAGGAGTAGATCCATTTCATAGTATCTCGTTAAATGGAGGAAACTATCGACTAAAGATTCCACTTGGGAAGATGAGTCTTTTATACAGAAGCATCCAGAGTTACTCAAGTGTTGCGGAAAACACTTCTCTCAAGGGGAGGGGCATGCTAAGCCATAAATAGTGGCTCATTACCCCTTAATTGGGGCTTATTACATTAGTAATGTTATTTTATTTATGTTGGTTTGAGTCGATTAGTTGTAATTGTACCTCCTAGTCTCCTACATATACCAAGGAGACATTTTCATTTGGAATCATCTTGTACTTGAACATTTTTGTGGTGTATAAGAAGGTTACCCCCTCGAAGAGGATTATTATCTAAAATTATATCTTTTTCAAGATGTTGAGTACTTATTTTGAGGTTTTTCAATGCTATATTGATATTTGGTTCTTAACAATTTACAAGAAATCTCTTAGAAAAATTGGATGTTATAACATATTACTATAACATATTACAATTTAATATGTTATAGTAATATATGTTATAACATATTACATTGTGCATAATATGTTAAGACATATTACATTGTAATATGTTATGAAAAATCTTCATTAATATAGCACTCAACAAATAGAAATCAAACAATGAAACATAGGTAGTATATTCACTATAGTCATTCCCTCAACCTCCAGATTAGATACACCTAAATATGTAATAGTCACTTTGCACTGATAGCGAAACTAATAAAAGACATCAATATTTCATATCAAAGCCTCATTTACAAATCTAGAAGAAAGAACAATTTTAAAATCTACAAAATATCATGTACAACAGATAGAAATAAACCTTGAAACATGGGGAAAATGTCCACTGCAATTATTCCCACAAATAAAATATGTTACAGTACTTTGCACTATAACAAAAAGACACAAGCAGTGAACATTTCATCTCAATGTCTTATTTATGGAATGATAAGAAATAAAAAATTTAAATCCAAATGTATAACTCCAATGCCATGGATTGAGATACCAATTACGATTCCTCCAAAAGTCAAGCTAGCTTCCATTTTCAACAAAGAAGGGCTTAAAAATATGAAGACTCGGAAATAGAACATAATTAACAATACCCAAGAAAACTGATAAGAACAAAACAAAAAGATCATAGAAGAAATGCAATTTGAACTTGCATCTTCATTCTTGTGATTAGTTGTCTATACCTTAGATTGAGACTCTACACTCTTAACTATATTGTAATATTCACATAGCTCATACGGGTAAGATATGAAGCTGATTCCATTGCTTTAGCTCTTTCTTAATCAGAGTAAGTAAAACCCATATATAATGTATAAGAGTATATACCCTTTGAAAGACCCTTGTTAATGATCTATTACCCTTTATATTTACACAAGCATTTAGTTGAAGATAATTTTATATTACCCTTTGGATAAGATACTAGTTGAATATGATGATCTATTACCCTTTGTATTTACACAAGCATTGGAATCACAAACAAGTGTAATACAAATGTTGATACTTAGTGACATTTCTTTGTACTAATGTCCCTTGTAGTTAATAAGAGATAAGATTAATATCACAATACATATTGATGATGGTAAATAGGTAACATGATATCACATTGTTGAACCTTAAGCTAATTTGTTCTTGTATTACTGATATCATAGTAACGGAATGGCTCTATTCCCCTTGTATTACAGGTTAAGTTATTGCCTTTAGTTCTTATTATATGCTGTCCTTTTTAGTTAACAATCATGTTGTTTGCTTCATGACCTTATGTTATAGCTCATACAACAACCTTTAACTGTAACTAGACAAACAGGGAAGAGGTTAGTAGTATCCCTATTCAATGGACTTACTTCCTTATAGTGATCATTGTTCTGGTGCTAGGATGGGATTCACAGTATGGAATGTTATGGAATTAATGGGAAGTAATATCATTGACTACTACACAATGAAAGATTCAAACCAGTGTAATTAGTAGTTCATAATCAGATACATTACTCATATTAGGAAGTTGCACTCATTGTTAGTTTTATACTAATTTTCATATTCAAGTAATGGTAATAAGATAAGATAATCCACAATCAATGGTAATAAGCTAAGATAATCCACAATCAATGGTAATAATCTAAGTTAACTTGCAATCAATCATGAAGGCAGAGAAGAATCTGTTTTCTCAAAGAGGGGAAAAAAACACAAAATTAGATGATCATTAGACAAGCTCATGATGCCCACTCAAGCTTGAAACTACCTTTAGCATTTTCATCATTTTCAACAGTCCTTAAGTGCATGCCACTTGGTACGAGGATCCATGAGCTGACATGAACCCCATTCGGGAAAGCCTGAGCAGAGTCCCCAACTTTATAATAATGCATGTCCTCTTCCATAATCTAGGTACATTCCTGTAGCAAATCTATAGCAAATAATTCCTGTAGAAAATTTGGGTACATTACAGGTTAAGCTATTGCCTTGTTATTGCAATGGAAAGGAAATGGACCTTGGGGATATTGACCTAAAGTCCATTTCTTCTTTCTACTAGCATCAAGACTTGAATTCAAACGTTGAGAAATAGGCTCGGATTCTGAAGGACTCACTGGTTCATAATAAAATTATTAGCAACCCAACAACAAAAATAAAAGGTATTCCCTCTGTTTCTTCTACAAGAATTAAATCCTCTTCCTTTTCTCAACCTAAAAAACCTAAAGAAAAAGAAAAAGAGGATGGCAAAGCAACAAACAAATTCTTAAATATTTGGGAGATTTTTTGGTTAACTCAAGCTGCCTTACCTTGATGAAAGATAAGTTCCTACCCAACCCCCCACATTCCTCATGAATTCATCTCTTGGAATATCAAAGGCATTAATGGTAAAACCAGTCACGAGCTTCTCAGCCAAAACCAGGGACGGGCTTAGTCTCAGTTTTTTTTCTTTCACACTACCTATGTTGTACAGGATCACATCTACATGATCCTTCGATTCCAAAGGAGATATATTCCATCAAAATATATCGGTTCCTTCTCATTGAAAATAGACAATGAAATTCATCATGGGAAACCTCCAAATATCCTTTGTGTGGGGTGGATCTTGCATAGAAAAGAAATGGGATTCAGTCACTTGGACACTCTCAATCTCCCTAACCTCAAACGAGGACTCATTCTAAAATATCTATATGTCCCCAACTCATTCTGTGGAGATAAATGAAGCACTGCACTCTATGGGACCTCCTTTGGTGCAAGATGTACTACCCTCCCATAGAGCCTCATGACCTGATCATACTTTGAGGAAATTTTTCAAGCTCCTTAATATGGAAAAATGTCTGGAAAAAGAAAGATATTATCCACACTCATTGTTTTTCAGAAGTAAAGGATGGAACCAATGCTTTATTTTGGGATGAAATATGGCAACA
Organism: Picea engelmannii; assembly: GCA_009831015.1. Classification (NCBI taxonomy): domain Eukaryota; kingdom Viridiplantae; phylum Streptophyta; class Pinopsida; order Pinales; family Pinaceae; genus Picea; species Picea engelmannii. The sequence continues at coordinate 206,749 of ML796602.1, forward strand.
ACTTCCTCCTTTCCACCACAATATGTAAATTCTTTCGAATGGACTTGAGTAGAATTTTCAACTTCTTCTATCTGGCGCCAACCATGACTTTATGCTACATCTTAGCTAGAAAATGTTTGACTGGATGTAATTTGACACTGTATCATAAAGCAATGATGTCATCGATTTAAAATTTAATTAGATGATAGATTTCTTCCATCCAACCAAACATGGCATAAAGTTAATCGTCGATTTTCATGTATTGTTCTCCATACCCGTTGGATGCATGACATATGATTGTCCATATAGATAACCGCTACTCTGTTACCAGAATTTTACCCATGTACTCTTCAAATATTATGTCTTTCCATCATAGTAAGTGCTTATCATGTTGTGACTTTGCCTTGCCGCTTGTACCTTTGGAGCATTCCATCAACTTTATGTCCTAATATGTGCTCATCTAAATATTGTTTCCATTTTTTGTGGATTTACCAAGGTTATTTGTGGTAATAGTAAGAAACCAAATATATTTGAAATGGGCATGGGTAGTTGAGTTATGCATCACCATATTATAATTGTGTCTAACATAAACAACATTTCTATTAATTTTGTCCTATTTTTTTTTCTTTCTTCATAATTTTTGTTGGTCAATGTTGGAGATATTAACTCGTACTTGTCTTGTGCTTAACTTTTCATGAATTTCCAAAGGATAGATATTGTAACGAACCTCCTCGTTACGACAACAAACCTCTTATAACAAGTGCAATTTTTTTTTTGTGTGTGCGCATGTGTACAAGGGTAATAAATACATTCGACTATGTGTCACCATACGACGATGAACATGGCGCATGCAACTGCAACGGAAACATAATGATCTAAGACGCACATCAAGTAACTGGAAGCAAGGTACGACAATCAACCGACAAAATAATTAAGACTGACTACCCGCCCGTCTTACCCTGCAATGGTTAGGACCTCCAAGACACATAAGCAATTCTCAAGCCCAGGTTCCCATAGATTTTAACCATTTAAGGTCTCAGGGATGGTGACTATTCTAAGGAACATGGAGGTGTCTACATCCCGCCCGACACAAGCAGACCAAGCAATAAATTGTTTACAACCAAGTACAAAAAAAGTTAACGAACGACCGCGTCCTCTGCGGAAGGCGCAAGTTAGAAGGACACTGACAATAACCAACCATTAGTTAAGACTCAAAATTACCTACGACTCAAATGGCAACATGTACAGATCAATCACTTCGTTTAATTTTCGTTAGTCGACGAGTTACCAAACCAACCTTAAAAATAAGTACATATAATTAAATGCAAATTCCCCATTTACTAAATCATAATAATTTATTGTCCTTAGTTTCAAGGGCCTTACCTTTTATATGCTGTCAATAATAATAAAATTAAAATAACCTTACAATAAATTAACCATATCATTACTTTTTATACTACAATAACATTGTAAATAAAATAACAATGATCTTACATTTCATATGTTATCAAATGCTAACATAACCTTTTTTTATATTGCAAGGACATTACATTTACATGTTTCAAACAATAAATTACAATGACCTTACATTATAATAATATTGCAAATAAAATAACGAGGATCTTACATTTTATAAGTTATCAAATGCTAACATAACATTTTTCATATTGCAAGAACATTACATTTACATGTTTCAAACAGTGAATTACAATGAACTTACATTACAATAACATTGCAAATAAAATAACGATGATGAACAGAATGAAATAAAATCATAATGAAAATCATATTGTAAATAAAATTCTTTTATTGTAAATCATATTCTTTTTATTACAACTGAAAATCATATCCTTTATTACACCTGAAAATCATGTTCTGTTCATCATCGTTATTTTTATTCTTTTTATGAAAAGAAAATCAAAATGAAAATCATATGAAAATGATGAGGTATGTGAAAAGAAAGATACTTGGCACCTGCGATGGGCTTGAGTTGACTGAAGGCTTAACTCGTACTGCATGCTTGCACATCCGGTGTTCTTATAATCGTCAAAACAATACTTTCTATAAAGCAGTCACAATCTTATTAATTGTGAAATTAATTTCCATCAGTTATATCATTGTCTTTGCACAGGGTTAAAATTATAAAGGAAATAGCAAGGATTTAATACGTCTTGCTCTCAGCACTCCCCAACACATTACTGTTCAGTAATAACTATCACGGTATCCACTGAAATCATGGTCTAAAACTGTGGGAGGCTGTAAATTGTGCCAAGGAAAATCCCTGACAGAGCGATATTGCAGTGTTTCAAATTGTAGTGAGATTGCAGTGATTGGGTTAATAATCGAATATTGTGTTATAATATAAACTCCATCGTTGTCTGTCTAACCATAGAATACAAGGATCACAACCAAAACAAGATCGAAGCCAAGGTATAGTGTAAGAACGCAGTCAAGCTCAGGATCAACACAGTCCATCTTATGGTAACCACGCAATCATGGTCATGGTAAACTGTAACATACCTCCTAGTTAAGGACAACTACTCTGACAACAGGTGCAATTGTTTTTCTTTTAACCGTGTGTGCGCGCGTGTAGGAGGGGGAACAGACACACTAGACTCCACGTCGCCACTCGAAAACCAACCAGACGCAACCACGATGTTCAGCACAAAAGGACTGAAGGCTCACAAGGAGTAACTGCAACAAGATACGATCATAGGCATGAGGCGCACAACACAAACATTAAGACATACTGGGGTTGCACAGTCAGAACACAGAGGGAAGAATCCATGGTGTTAGAGTTACTATTTCTGCACAGGAAAGCAGGGAGTTTAGTCTTATGTCTTCTCGAAAGAAGATTAGACAGGCTCCTGGCCGACTGCTCAGGCAAAAACTAGTAAACCCCTCAGGTGTGTCGCAAGAGTGGAAACCCTACCTTTAAAGGGGGCCCGAGACTCTTGATACGGCACTGGATTCTTGATGCGGAAAGACACACGGACATATACACTAAGGCTTACCAGGAGGTGTCTATATCCCGCCTGACACGAATAGACTACGCAATACAATACCACCAAGTACTACAAAATCAGGGACAATCATGACCTCTACGGGAGACCCAAGTCAGGAGGACTCAAAATCGACCAACCACTATTGAGACCCGAAGACATCAATCAAGACCAATTGCTCCATTAATTATCATTAACCGACGAAGACTTTATCATAAGGTAAAAGCCAATAATCTCAACCCCCATTATTTAGTTATAAGGTCAGTAGGCACTAGTTCAGGGACAAGCAAGAAACACAAGCGCATTGCATTTTTCTGTTAATTGCCATAATTGCGCGATGATATCATACCATAATGGTAAACCCTCGAACATTTACAATCTCATATATCTTTCCTTTCCTGCCAATTATTACCATATTGCAATAACCTTACAAAATA
>ML796602.1:214893-225353 GCA_009831015.1 Picea engelmannii
ACTGAGTTAGGGAAGTTGTTTAGGAATCTCTTAAAGCGTTAAGGTATTAGGGCTAATAGGTTTGTTTCCTTCATCCCCATCAAGGCGACGTGCCCTTCAGGATGCACCACGTGCTCCAAGGGTGCCACTCGCCTCGTTCATTTTCTTTACGCAACGTGCCCTTCAGGATGCACCACGTGCTCCAAGGGTGCCACTCGCTTCTCGTGTTTCTTTTGTGCGACGTGCTCTTCAGGATGCACCACGTGCTCCAAGGGTGCCACTCGCCAACTGGACTAATTGGTAGACATCTATAACCCCTGGAGTCAACACTCCGCCAGGTGAACTTGTAGGAGACTAATGGTTCTAAGGAATAAGGCCCCCGCCTTATTGCGCGCCCCTTAGAATCATCGTGAGCGACTGTCGCAGTCGGCCCTCACGGCATCATGGGTCCTCTCGAACTAGGTAATAGTTAACCTACAGTTCGAGCCACGGCGGGAGTGCTAGCAGGCGGTGGCAAGGCTGTTGTCCACCCCTCTCCCTCAACCTCTCTGCAAATCGTGTGTGGCCCCTTTACTCCATATGTGAGTCTGGTCGGCAAGCTATCGTCAACCTGCATCAACAATAATCATGTCATAAATGTCAACAACAAATCATCAAATCGAATGAAACATCATAGTAAACATATCACCCAAAAGCACGCTCCCTGACTCAGTTCGGAGTCCAAGGGGGTTCTACCGATGCCTTTGCATCCTCAAGGTCAAAAACCCTGCACACTCAATAAAACTGAGTCAATAGCACCTGTCTACATCAAATAGTAACACATCATGTCATCTGTCAATCGCATCATAATCAAGTATAAATGGTCTAACATCATAAAATTCCAGATCACTTGCGAGCAAGTGTCCTCAAATAATAAGTGTTCTCAGTGCGCCAGAGCGGGATGTTACATAAACACAATCATTTAAATGTATAAAAATTACAATCCTTAAATGCATAACGCACAAGTATAATGGGTTTTTCCCCAAGGTCCAGATGCACAGGTGGACAAGGTGCTTAACGGTTGGTACTGGAATAATTTCAGTGGGAAGCACGCTGATAGAATAAACCATAACCGAATAAATGAAACGATTTCTTTAAGTTAATGCCATAAAGAAACGATTAACCCTGGGACGATGTCCCTCAAAACAAAATGATAAAGTGATGGCTAAAAAGAAAGACGATTATCATTTTAAAAATAATAGGATGAAATTTTAAATAAAGAAAGGCTCTGGGTTATAACCAGAAAATCGTAACAACAAGGGGGAGAAATCCAGGGTCCGGGAAGCCAAAACTCTGTCTGAGAGCGCAGTAATCAAAGGTAACTTGCCAGGTAAAATTTGCCCGCGAAAATTCAATAAAGTTGCAGAGTACGGGAAAAGAATGACTGCCACCATTCGTTTTCAATGCACCCTGGCTTCGCCTAATAATTAATATAGAATTGAAGAATGAGAATCACCTGCCAGGAGTAAAAATATCACAATTTAATTTGCCAGGAAATGAAACAATCACATTTTAATTGCCAGGAAAAGTATCAGCGTAAACTTAAACTTTTGCCAGAGGCCTTCACTACAGAGTTAATTTATCCCTTCTTACAAGAGAAGTAGCCCAATGAAAAATAAAATAAAATGAAGAGCATGATGAGCGCAGCACCAGGGTCCAAAGAAGGTCACTGAAATGAAATCCGAGGTTTTATTAGTCCCCCGCACGTATAAAATCTGGCCATGGATAGACACACAGTGAAAGGAAAGGCAGTGCCAATGACAAGATTCAGGGTTAAAGCACACATCAAGGCGTAATACATCAACTACCGAGGACAACAAAAGAAGTATTCATTTAATGAAATAGATGCAACAAATGAAGTATAGATTATTTTCCATTGATTACCGAATTACAACATTTGAGTTAACGTTTTTACAAAAATACAATGATAATCGTCGAAGTAATTAAATATGCATTCTACTCCACCAACTAAAAGATCATACCGTTTCCTTATCGCCCGCCTCGAATGATGTCCGCGCGCTCCGTGCCACTCCCGCTCGCCGACCGTTGAGACTACACCGGTACCTCCCAGTTAACGCTAGGGGTACTCTACTCCCCATTATCCCCCTGAGCCGCAAAGGGGCCACACACTATCTAGACGGTACGTCTAGCTCCCAGCTCGCCTCGCAAGGCTGAGCTTTCACTCCTCTCCGAGCTGAGAAATCCCAACTCCCCCCAAGTATATCAGTCAAGTCATTAATCCAACAGTGTAACGTTACGCTAACAATCGATCCCATTTCTTCCTTCTCCTTCCTCTCCTTTATAGAGTTTTAGAACTTCCAAACTTTCCCTAAATCTCATTTAATTTAAGTTTTAATAAAAATCTTCTAAAAATTCTCCTTCGTACAAGTGTCATTCATCCCCCACATTCCTCCAATAATTATTTTCTCTAATTTATTAATTTGTCTTATTTCCCTCACCCACCTAGAGTTACTCCTAAATTTACTCCTAGGTGTCCCTAGATTCCCTTACAGGTTTTAAAAGCTTTCCCTAAAATGAAATTGCTTAATCATTTTAAAATTAGAAAGTTCTTAAATTGCAGATTCTTTACCAAGTTGGTTTCCCTCTTTTTACCATGAGTTCCCCTCTTTCCCTTTTTAAGTTACCTCCATTCCCTAGTTTCCTAAATGTTATAACTTCCCTCTTTCCCCTTTTTATTAGAGCTAAAAACGACAGTTGCAATTTAACCCCTTTTTCCCTTTTATTATTAATTCAGCATCTTTTTAAACTATCAAAAATTACAAATAATTAATTTCTTCTTTATATTTTATATCCACAGCTTTTAATTAATTTCTTACTCTCTTCATTTTACCCCAAACATTTATGAAGACCAAAATTATTACTTAAATGGTTTTTATTTTAAATTTTACTATTTTAAATTTTTAGAGATGTTTTCTCAAGGGTAGACAAAATTTTACCCCTAGTAAAGTTTCAGACTTAGGACTTAGATTTTGAACTGGGCGACATTTAATTAGGGGAGTTGTTTTAAAATTTCTTAATGTGTTAAATGTGTTAGGTCCATCTAGGTTCAACCCTCTATCATCATCAACGCGACGTGCCCTTCAGGACGCACTAGGTGCTCCAAGGGTGCCACTCACCTCATTTGTTCCTTTACGCGACGTGCCCTTCAGGACGCACTACATGCTCCAAGGGTGCCACTCACCTCTTTGTTTATTTTGCGCAATGTGCCCTTCAGGATACACCACCTGCTCCAATGGTGCCACTCGCCTCTTGACTGATTGGTAGACATCAATAACCTCTGGAGTCAACACTCTGCTAGGTGAACTTGTGGGAGACTAAGAGATTCTAAGGAATAAGCCCCCCGCTTTATTGCGCGCCCCTTAGAATCATCATGAGCGACTATCACAGTCTACCCTCATGGTATCATGGGTCCTCTCGATCTAGGTAATCGTTAACCTACAGTTCGAGCCACGACGAGAGTGCTAGTAGGCTGTGGCAGAGCTGCTATCCACACCTCTCCCTCAACCTCTTTGGTATTCATGTGTGACCCCTTTACTCCATATGTGAGTCTGGTTGGCAAGCTATTGTCATCCTGCATCATCAACAATCATGTCATACATGTCCACATCATATCATCTAATCAAATGTATTAAAATCACAGTAAAATAATCAAACCCCAATAGCACACTCCTTGACTCGATCCGGAGTCCAAGGGTTCCGTCGATGCCTCTGCATCATCAAGATCCAAAATCCTGCACACTCAGTAAAACCGAGTCAATAACACCTGTCTATGTCAATGCAGTAAAATATCATGTCATCTATCATAATGCATCATAATCAAGGACAAATGTTTTAATATCATAATAGTCCGGATCACTTGCGAGCAAGTGTCCTCAAAGAATAAGTTTTCTCAGTGCGCTAGAGCGAGATGTTACAGATATTGAGGTGATATGTCGAGACAGGATTCTCCAAACATTCTTCGCAAAATCTCTAGGCTTTCCCAAGAAGGAATAAGAGGAACCATTCTTCGACTAAGATTCTGAGTGACCAACGAAAATCTCGTCAGAGGAGATTATCAAATGAGTCTGTGAATAGATCAATTCCATAATGTTCTCAAGCAAGCACTATGGATGCAACCTTCTTATATAGGTTGTCCGTTGATACTCCTACACATGAGAATGTAGGGAATACCTCAGGACAAGAGAATATTTTTGGTAATTTTCTTTGATTTTGTTTATTTAGTTGTATTTTTGTGTATTTAAATTTATGTCAAGTTAAATGTTGTAATTACTTTCAAATGTGTGTGTTGACAATGATTTTAGAGCGAGGGACGACAATGAAAGAGAGAGTGAGTATCATGAAGATTATAATTTTGGTACAGAGGGTGAAGGTGGATTTAGGAGGCCGCGTTATCAAGAAACAAAAGATTACACACCTACATCCACCTATCCTTCAGATGTTGGTGATGAACTTCCCTAGGAAGGGATTACTGAAGCAATGACCCTTGAGCAATGATCAGGTGTTAAAATGAGGGTGGAAAATGATTTGCATATATTGGAACTCCCTCAAGAGAGTAAACAAAGCTTGCAGATTGTTTTGCATTCATTGCAAAACTTTATTGACGCATATCAAAAGATGAGACTAGCCACTGAAAATTTTATCGATCTAATGAGGCGACGAAAGTTAGAGGTGATGGGCCCTGATAAATGGGACGCGGTAAAAAATAATGTTTCAAAAGAAAAAACATTTTTGATGTTCAATTTCAAAGATGGGCCAAAAAGGAAGATGTTGAAGGTGCACTATTTTAAACACCCCGACATTGCAGGACATTTGTATAACATATTTTTGGCAGCATATGAGAATTTATCGTGGAACGATGAGGTTCCACATTATTTTGTAAGACACTTTTATACAGATTTTTTCATGGACATGCACCCTGATTATACTAGTCTATCGTCTGATTATTATGGGGTTGGTAAAGGACGGACATATGATCGAAAATTGGCATATCTAAATGTGACATTGCATAGGCCTCCACAACCTTTAGTATCTCTCCCAAAAGGAGAATTTACTTCACATTCAAAGTTGTGCACTTCATCAAAGGTTGGTAAAGAGGCTAGGAATGTAATCGGAAAAATTTGGAATCGATTTTTTATGGTGTTGATGTTGGTTTGAACTATCAGTGAGCGGAAGCCAATTCTCGGGCCATATTTGTTTATAAAATAGATGCAGAGTTAGATACCATGTCAGTAGAATATCTTTAGGAGTATGCAAAAAAAATTCGTGATGGTTAGAAGAAGATCATTCTGAATGATGACCCGAACATCAGATTTGTATGTGTTCTAGTTAGTAAATTTTTGACGCATTTTAGGATAGTTTACTTCTAATTCTAGATTTATATATATATCATTGTATCTATAGAAATAATTGAGTTGTTATTGTCATGAATTGCAGTTTGGAGATATGTTAAATTAATCTCTAGTAAATAGGGAACTTGATTCCATAATTTTAAATTTTGATGGGTTGAATCAGGTATGTGTTTTCTAATATCCACAGATGAGTACTTTAGTTGTCCAATCTCCAATCTTTTGAATAAGATCAACAACATTAATAATTTTGTATAAATTTGAACACATTGAATCCTAGATTTAGTTCTTAGTTGTGTTGTTCACAGATCCCTATTCCATCTCCTACTACTTGGGTAGGCTTGTCTCAATTTTCATTGGGAGAGTTTGAAGAGGGTGGGAGTTCACAAGTATCATTGCATGTGTTAAAATCATTTAAATTTAATTTTCAAATTTTTAAAATTAAAATGTGTTATATAGGGTAATGTGGAGAAGAGAGTACCTGAGAGTGTGCTTAGGAGGGAGATTGGGATTGAGGAGGAAGCGGAGGAAGCACCCATACCTGGGAATGATGATTCATAAATGTATGTTCATTTCACATTAGTGAGTTTTAATTTTCTTTTATGTTGGGGTTTTATATAAAAGTGTTCAAGCTTATGTTGAATAAGCTTATATTTTTTACTTTTATCAAATTTTTGTTTTCTAAAATTTTTAGTTTAGTCTTTACTATTCAATGCTTTGATCAATTATTTTGAAATATATAGAACCCCTATATAAGCTTATCGTTGTCTTAAATGGTACATTCAAAATTATTTAAGTTTAGATCATGATGAAGACTTAATTTTGAACTTGAACATTTGATTATTTGAGAACAGATTCTATCCCACATCAAAAAATGGGAAGTTTCTAAATTTTCTTTGATTGCATTCCTTGCCTTTTTTTCCAAGAATGATGTAGTATGGGGACATTTGTGTTTTCTACATACAACAAAGTGAATTCATTCTTGTCAAGGTGTTGTCAAACTCTTAACTAAATTGATTACTAACCACAAAAACCAACATTCTTGAGTAGATTTACAAATAAGCTATGCATGTGTATATCTAAGCTAGCTCACACATATTGTATATTTGAGCTAGCTCACACATATTGTATATGTGCTCTAGCTCACAGGTAATTTCAAAGAGAATTTGATTATATGTAATATGAATACATCCCAAAGATGAAAGATTTAAATGGTTTTTGAAGAATGACTTAGTGTATGTGTAGATTTGTGTTTTCTTCATGATTATATGAGAACATCTATTCCATTGTAGAAAGAGGAGATAAGTATTTTCTGGAAGAATGGTTTTTAAAATGAAGATTTGTGAACTTTCATAGATATAAGTAATTTCTTGGAAGAATGGATTAATATGGGGATTTATGATTCCTTTAATTTTAAAGGACATTATGGAATTTGATTATATGACCACTGCAGAAGAGGAGAGAATTATTTTACTACTGAGGATATTAGTATTTTACTACTAAGTAAATAAGATCAAATACGATCACCTGGGATGAGAAATTCACCTGAAGGATTTGGGACTTTATCCACAAGGCGATAAATATTTCATTGGACAAATGACTTAATATGGAGATTTGTGAACTTTCTTCATACACAATTCTATATTTATTTTTAGATTATTATCTAACTCTGAACACACATTGTTTTACCACGAACACAATTTTTCTCTTTAATTTTTTTAAAGATTTTAGATAAGATTTTACAAATTGTTTAAATCATGTATGCTTAATGTGGAGAGTAACTATTTTGGAAGTTTTGGAACTTTGTGAGGGAAAATATTAAATTTTTTTAACTGTGGTTGGGTATGTTATTATTTCTTATTGTTTATTTAAATTTAGTTAAAGTATATATGCTAATATGTGTTTTTATTATTATTATTATTGTTTTTTGTTGTTACAAATGTCTAAATTATATTGGGTGGAAAATATGCTTACATTATATTTGGTGAAAATGAGTATGTTAGAGGATCAGACTTAACTCTTTTGGTATGGATGTCATTTTTTCTTTAATCAGAAGTTGTTTTATTTATGTAAATCTAAAATGGTACATGTGTACATTTTATTTTAAATTTGTACATAAATTTTATTGTAAATTTTTAATTTTTGAATTTTGTTTTATTTTGCATGTTTGAATTGTAAATTTGTAATTCTTGAATTCTATTTTTTTGCAGGTTTGGATTGCAGGTATGAAGTGATCTATCTTAAAGCGATGGCTTAGATTCCAGAATTTTGGAGTTAAATGTCTTATTTTTTGTTATCATCCTAAAATAGATGTGGAACCTATGTATTTGGCAATGTAACTATTCAAACTTTGATTATATATATATATATATATATATATATATATATATATATATATATATATATTTGATATTTTTGGAATTCAAAATATCAAGTTGTTGTCTCATATTTTATTTATCTTATATTTATCTTATATTGTTTATATGATACTGTTAATTTATGTTAATTTCTCAAAATATGTTAATGATGAGAGTCTCTATCTTTACTATGTCAATGTTGAAATAAAATTTATTTGTTGTTAATCTGTTAATCACCAATACTAATGTAAGAATAGCTTTGTTTTGGTTTAGTTCAAGACTTGGCTTGATAGATTGTGGTGGTCTCACCAATGGTCAAAGGTGTCTGCACTAAGTTGATAGAATAAAAGTGGCAAAGTTGTTAGTTTTGAACTAATTTTTTGTATATTCTCCTTCTTACAATGCATTAAATTAATCATCAAACTCTTAAATACTTTCCTACTATGTATTAATTTAAATGTTTCATTTTATGTTATAGGTTATAAAAATTCAGCATAATCATGTGTATGAAAGAACTAAGAAAATTAGTGTAACAATGAGTTAGAAGACATAGAAAGAAAGAATCACTTGAACAAATGGAAGAATGAAGAAATCCACTATAAATATTACAAAGTGAGAGAAACATGGTCTCACATTTACATCAACATCTTAATGAAATATTTTAATGGCCTTTGAATGGTAGGCTTGTGGCATTTCCATTTCACCAATAGAGATCTCTATGAAATTAAAATGATGAGCCTCTATCTTTACTATGTCAATGTTGAAATATGATTTCTTTGTTGTTAATTTGTTAATCACCAATACTAATGTAATAATAGCTTTGTTTTGGTTTGGTTCAAGACTTGGCTTGATAGATTGTGGTGGTCTGACCAATGCTCAAAGGTGTCTGCACTAAGTTGATGGAAAAAAAGTGGCAAAGTTGTTAGTTTTGAACTAATGTTTTATATATTCTCCTTCTTACAATGCATCAAATTAAGCATCAAACTCTTAAATATTTTCCTACTATGTATTAATTTAAATGCTTCCTTTTATGTTATAGGTTACTAAAATTCAACATAATCATGCGTACGAAAGAACTAAGAAAATTAGTGTAACAATGGGTTAGAAGACATAAAAAGAAAGAATCACATGAACAAATGGAAGAATTAAGAAAGTCACTATAAATATTACAAAGTAAGAGAGACATGGTTGCACATTTACATCAACATTTTAATGAAATGTTTTCTGATACGAACAACTATGAGAAAACTACAAAGATGATAAGAATAGCAAAGAAAAACACAAGAAGAGATAGAAGAGATATTGAGATCACTCATGTAAATTATATCATGAGTCTCACATTTACATCAACATTTTAATGAAAGGTTTTCTCATATGAACAACTATGAGAAAACTACAAAGATGATAAGAATAGGAAAGAAAAACACAAGAAGAGATAGAAGAGATATTGAGATCATTATATTTCATTACATTCTTTCACCTTTATCATCACTAAACATGAATACTTTATCACTATTCACCATCTTAGTCATGTAAATATTTTGTCTTGTCTTGATTTTACTTGCACTATGTTTATTTATATAAAATATTGAATTAAATAATTTCAATATACTATTTTCTTGAATTCAAAACAAGTCATCAAATTTTATAGTTTCTTATGAAATTTCACAATGAAACATTAAAGAAAATGTAATATAAAAATTAAATTTTATAGTTCGTCAAATTTTATAGTTTCTTATGAAATTTCACAATGAAATATTCAAGAAAATGTGAAATAAAAATTATAAGTTTCTCACTTATAATTTAAATTTTGTTTGATTTGGAAGTATGGTTGAAAATAGTCAAAACAAGTCATCAACATTTATTGTTTCTTATGAAATTCTACAATGAAATGACAATCCAACAATGAAAATAGTCAAAACAAGTTGTTGGAGCCGCCTTTGTTTTTTCTAGCCTGTCACAAATTTCATTTTTAATGCTCGGAATCAAAAGATGGTTTCGTATTTTCCGTCTGTGGTTTCAAAATCTCCGAAGCTTTATCATGCAAACAATGATGATTATTGTATTCTCGAGACAAGTCCTACCTTTCGTAAAAATGTTTCCTCTTTTTTACGAAAGGTAGGACTTGTCTCCACATGAGACTCCCATCCCTAAAGGGTAATGAAAAACAACATGAGTGTCGAAAGTGCAAAAAGGTGCTATGAATGGGACAACTCATGTGGGTGAGAATGCTACCAGATTACAGTACCGAAGATGCAAATGGAGGTGTGGGTACTGCAGAGCCGGGAATAAGGATCCTAAAGGCCAATATCAGAGGGTGTGACTGGAAATGTAAATGCAATACAGTGGGATAGACTACATGCCAGTGCTGAATATATACCTGAAGGGATGATGTCGATGACCGATGAGCAAGTACCTGTGCACATAACAACCAAATACCCAAAGTGAACAATATATGAAGAGAATCAACGATACGAGCTTGTATTTGACAAATGCGACTATGTGCGTGCGTACCTGACCATGATATGAAAAAAAGGTGCCCCGGGGGCTTCAGACGAAAAGTGACCCAAGGACAGCTGTGATGTAGGCGGCGGGATGCTGATCCCGTGGCTGAAGACGGTTTGAAAAATGGACACCTTGGGCTCCCGGAATGTTGAGTGGAAGTTTGGCAAAAGGCCTATATATAGCTGTAGGGCCCACATTGCCACCTCATTTGTAC
>ML796602.1:235332-254359 GCA_009831015.1 Picea engelmannii
TTACCTATTTAGCTAGATGTCATTGGTACAACCTTGCGAAATTTTAAAAGCCCTAGGAAACTAGCATGTGGACATGTGGTCCATTACTATCCTTTAACTCCCTATGTGTGAGTTAATCTAGAAAAAGCATGAAACTATCCTAGTTTGAACATGTGGGCATGTGTGGGCCCATTACAAAACTTTAAATTCTCCTAGTTTTTTGATCTAAGAAAGCAGAAATTCAAACACTATTCTATCTTTGTTGACATGTGGGCATGTATGGGCCCGTTACAAGAATGTGATTGAAAAATGAATCTAAGAGGGGTCTCGAAAGGGCCGTTGTCCTCTCCTAAAAGTTTTGAAATTTTGTTAAGGGAGATGAGATTGTTTTCACAATCTCTTTCTGATTCTCAAGATCGCTTGATTGCGCAAGAGAAGAGCATACTCAAGGATTGCTACTCCAACTTCGAGTCCCAAATGTGATTTAAATGTGATTAAAATTGATGTGTTCCTTAGATTATAAATCAAAGCAAGCCATCCATGTGGCAAAAATCAAATAAGGGAAAATGATTTTTATCCACCTAAGTGCTTATGTTTGTTTGACTATCCCCTTTATAAGTTGAGGGGTCTAAGTGGTGCAGTATTTAGAGAATGCATAACATCATTCTTGAGAAGGAAAATGACTTTCCCCACATCCAAAAAACCTTACAATGTGAAATTTAGTTCAGATGCGCAGCCTCCAGTGTAGACAGAGGCGCATGTGGCGCATGCGCGTTGATAGTATTGAGAACTAAAGAGCATGCGTGTAGAGAGAACGTTGTGCAGGCGCATGCGCGCAAGATGCACGTCTGTGGGGTGGAATACCCGCGCGCCTGTGACAAGTGACCGAGAAAGAAAATCCAGATGGATTTTTTCTCAATTCTCCTGTGAATTGACTGGTTAGCAAGTCGATGGAGGCTGGTTTGTGTCCCTGCAAGTTAATAAAACCAAAAGGAAAGAAAAATAAACCCAAATGAGGGAGGAATTGATACCTACTCCCCAACGAAGTCGCTAGTCTGTTCGCACCCAATTCGTCACCTGGTGAGCAAATCGAGGGTGCTTACATGCCCTGTTGGGTCTTGTAGAGCATGACATCTGTGGAAGGAAGGGTTAGAGGAAACAAAACAAACTACAAGCAAGAATCAAATAACAACAAACTAAAACTGTGAACATATGGATAAAGAAACAATAAACAGAAAAAAAGACACCGATATCACCAATGGTTTTGAGCTGATCAATTGATGAAACCAGAGAACGATGAAGGAAGGGAACTGTGGTTCCTTCTTCCCCCAAAGGAAGGCTCTTGAGGCCCTCACAAATTTGCTTTCCTTACAATGCGAAGAAATGAGACTGGTGGTGAAAGAACTCCCAGCACATCCACTCAATGGAGAGGCGAATGGCTCTATGAAATGTTGCCAATGTGTTATCGTCAAAGAATGAGCCCTTGACAATCTTAGCAGCATAACAATACTTGAAATTCCTTGCGAAAACAATGGTTCTTCATGGCTTTTTATAGGAGATCACCGGGTGATTATGTAACCTCTTCAAAGTGTGAAAAGGGGCTCTTTAGGGCTTCATTAGGTCATTAACCTGCCTACCCTGCAGATTCAGCTCATATTTGGGAGTCAAATCAGATTGGGAGCTGGTCCGTAAGTGGTTGGGAGGTCGACCAATGCAATAAATGCGTCGTTTAGCAGGTGCGTGGGTTTTTTCGTTGACAGCCGCGCGTCGTGCGCGCATGGTATGTTCTTGTCCTACACATGTGCGCGCGCACCAAACTGCTGTAAAGCGCCCTTCAATTTTTGGTTACTTTGTATAGTTTTTGACCCTTCTGGAATGCTGTGAAATTAATTCAGTGCCATGAATGACTTCATTGCTATTTTGATGATGCGGAGTTCTTGTCGCTATGTGCGGATGAAATTTCAGTGATAACACTCAGGATCTTATAGGTCGGATGTTATAAATCACATAGTTCACACGTCCCGAGCAACAAAACGGCGAAATCGTTTTAATTTTTACCCAGGGCAGTAATGGGAGTAAAGTTTTCCTAAACCATGATTAAACATCATCGGGTTTTCGCACCTCGACATTCACCAAATCCAAAAGTTTATTGTCGTAGCCCTAATAGCCGAGAACATGAAGTCCTTATTTTAGTAACCCGTGTCAAGGTTAAAAGTAAAAGCTAAACCATGGTAATGATCTATCGGCAATTCACCACTTGGCGTTTTCTTTTTTAAAAGTTATACTGTCTAAACCCCGACTCACAAAATCACGATAAGGGTATGAACATAATTAATTAATCACTTAATTCAAGTTTATCTTCCCTTTTAATTAAGTCATATTATCGCGATCTCGCGGTTTCGCAGGTCGACATGCAAACTTCCTGAAAGCTTACCTTCGAAGCTCCGAGTCGCGATACGGCGAATATAAATAATTACAAAATTTATTAATCTCCTAATCATAATTACATTTTTATTAATCAAAATCAATCATCACAATTTCGGGGGTTATAGGTTCAAAAGGTTAAAGAAAAATTCCCAATACAACGAGTGG
Organism: Picea engelmannii; assembly: GCA_009831015.1. Classification (NCBI taxonomy): domain Eukaryota; kingdom Viridiplantae; phylum Streptophyta; class Pinopsida; order Pinales; family Pinaceae; genus Picea; species Picea engelmannii. The sequence goes on from ML796602.1 coordinate 237,904, forward strand.
CGAAAGATTAATTAACGTTGGTAAAACCGGATTAATTAAGCTAAATCAATACATCCCACTTTTTTATGCTTGCACAATTTACGAGGTAGCCTTACTTCTTCCTTATGCCAACTGACACTTCAAACCGCCAAAATTTATGGCATTAATTAGGAAATAGGGCGAATCAATGAATAAAGCTCGGGTTTTTATGGTTAAATTTATTTCTGAGCATGATTTGACAGATTTCATCTAAAAGAGTACAGAGTTTTTGAATATATATAGAACTGTTGTTCATTATGACAAATGCATTTCTATACCATGCAGAGCACAATCTTTGAGCGAGCTAACTTCTATATGTATACATATTTCTATCACAGAAGAGCTAAAGAACAATCTCCAGTCATGGCCCCGCGAAAAGCATCCAAAGCCAGTGTTGAGGTTTCGGGACAAGGCTCAGACAACGTTTCTGATACTTCACCCCGAAGTGTTGACTCTGTCTTAAACTGGTCTTTCGTTTCCGATGCTCTGCAGGCTGAGTTGGTGGATTATTCCGACGATTATAGCGACAATGAAAAAGATGATATAACCACCAAGTATAACATCGTCATCCAATCCAGAATGCACAAAGTAGTAGCCAGGCCACGACTACTGCCATATTATGACATGGTCCGATGGGCATTAGACCATGTGGACATACCAATCAGAACCATCATGAATGAGCGGAAGGTCACCATCGAGACTTTCAGACTTGAACATATGCAAGCCATGTATAAGTTTCCCATAATGTCTGACTTTACATATGGTGCCAAATTCTTAGACGAATTCAAATAGAAGGAATGTGTGCAGTATGATAAAACCATGTCTAGCTTAATAAAAGTTTGGGTTTCACGCACTGCGAAGTTCAGGGCAGACAGTCATGGTATATATTCAATAGCTTCTTTAGAACCGCATTACAAGTATGTAGCTATGATGACATGCAGATTATACGGGAGAGAGGACACCTCACATTTATTTCTTCCATGGGTGCCTCTAATGTTTCAAGTTGTCGAAGGTTGTTCCTTCGACTGGGCGAAGATGTTGTCCGACAGCCTGACCAGTCGGGTCACAGAGTATCGGGCGCAGAAAAATTGCTTCATTTTTTATGTCTGCATACATTATGGACGCTGTTTGTTTTTTAACGCCATTTCCCTTAATGAGATAGAGTTGGACTCCAGCAGAGGACGAGCCCATACACGTCTATCATTCAAAATTATGGGAAAACAAAGCGGCAAATTTCATATACGAAATATTCAACTGGGTGGTGGTGCCTCTGCATGTCACTATTTTCGGTCACCCGCCACCCAAGATCTCGGACATTATAGTGACAAATCTGAGCAGCATAGCTGACTAGTATGTAGAAGCCGAATTTTCATATCTCAAAGTTTTCGGGGCTTCTGTTCCCCCGCATGCATTGCCATTGTTCATTCCTGACAAGCTAACTTGTCGTGAGGTTGCAAGACAAATAGTAATCGGTGGTATAATCAAGGAGCTTAAGGGATACTCAAAGAAGGTATGGCCACCTTTTCATGTTCATTTAAATTCATATTCTTTATTAGATTTCGGGCATACCAAAGCTGAGCCAGCAGCCCTGGAATACCTAAATTTGGTCCTCATTGAATACAAGAAGCACGATCCACAAAGGGTCGTGAGCAATCATTTGGCCAGTTGCGGGCTCAAGAGATTTGAGCACGAGAATTCACTCTTGGATGACATTTTCCGAGGTACAAGGTCCTATGCCGAGATTCTAGCTCGGATACAAACCTTGGCACCCGAGGAAAGAGCCGATGTTTTAAAGTTCCAAGAACATCGACGCAGTTGTCTTCCCGTAGTGTTGCGGGGTGAGAGTCCGAGTACGGCGGAGGTGAAACAAAAAGATGCCGAAGGCTCTAAGGATGCGACTCCCAATCAAGAAAAACACCAGGATGAGAAAGAACAAACTAAGAGTCCGAAAGCATAGATAAAGACTCCCGACCCGCCAAAGAAGTAGAGTCTGGTTACTACTCCAGGAAAATCAGCGAAGCAGATTGGAGAACCTATCACATCAGTTACCCCCTTGCAGTCGACTCAGGGAAATATTGATGTAGGATTGATCTTCAATGAAGAGTTGAGGCCTATAAGGGTAGAAGAACTCCATTCGAATGAGTTTTTCTTCGATAAGAAGAGAAAGGAAGTGGTAAAGAGGGAATTCTATTAGGAAGGAGAGTCAACGACCAAGAAATACAAAGTTATAACTGATGGAAAATACCAGAGGAATGAAAAATTCACAACTGAAATAGCAGGGACATTAGGAGCATACGCCACGACGAATCAATTTTTAGTCGGGGTCTTGAAAAACCAGCTGAAATGAAAGAATCGCCTCATCAAGACCCTGGAAGCTAGACTAGCTACAACAACAGAGACTGCCAAAGACCAGGCGAGTGTAGGTATAGAGAAAGCAAGGTTGGCCAATAAAAATGAGATAGAGCTTCTCAAGACCAAGCTCAAGAAAACACAGCTAATGGTTCGGGATGGTCAGATACAAGCAAGCCAACAAAAAGATCTGATCCAACAGCTACAGGCTAGGGTGGAAATCGCCAAAAGCAAAGTGATAGATATCAGGATGTTCCAGTCCCAAGCGATGGAGATTCAGATCAGAGTCTCTGCGGTCCAACGAAATTTACTCGACAAGGTAGAGGAGATTCGAGACAACTGCTTGCTGGTTAATCAAGTTTTGGAGAATTTAACTGCTAGAGAAAGGGAAGCTGGAGTATCACGGGTCGCTTTCCAAGAAGCTGTGATAGCCACAAACAACAGGGATTCAGGAAGTAATTCCAGGTTCACTGTTTCAAAGCAGACCAAAGGAAACATTCTATTAAAAGAATGGGAGCACAGCATCGCGGAAGGTAAGCTGCAAGCCAAAACGGTAAAGAATTCCTTAGAAGAGGTCTTTAGTTCTATAGATGGCAATCTTCTAGGCATTGATAGTGGAGGTAATGCTGAGACATTGATTCAAATGAATATGGAAAAAATCTCGCTTGATTTAAAGGACAAAGAGGAAAGAGATTCGGCCGAGATCTCCCGAGTGACTATGGCAGACATAGTCCAAATGAACAAATGTATGATTAAACCAAGCGTGCAATTATGCGCTATTGACATCATAGACAGACAGATGGAAGACAGGCTGCTGCAATTAGCCCGAGATTGTTACTCTTTTGAGGCCAACTGTCAAGCACAACCGTCAAGGCTAGTATCTCGGCTAGTTGAAAGATGTGTCACTTGTACTGAGCACGCACGAGGACAAACTTCTAGCACCAAGTAAAGACGGAGAAAAAGAAATGAAGTGATTGCTCTCCTCCTTATCATAACTGAAATTTTTGTAACGATTGAGATTCCGTTTTATTTTAAAACTGTATAAATATACCATAGAAAGAAAGAAAATGGGCTGGACCTTTTTGTGTCGATTGTAATAGATTTTTTACATTTTGAGAGTTAATACCAAGCAAATATGAAGATTTTCAATTCCGTCACGACTGTGTTATGAGTTTGTTTTCTTGTATCTCATATTTCATTTCATTTCATATTCATAACTGATGAATGCTTCATTATAATTTAGTACGACCACTACTATAGCAAATGAATTTTGGTTTTCTATAATTGTTTACTATTTTTCCTCTGTACCAACTATTAGCAGGTGTAAGACGAGTCAACACTTTCAGAATTCTATATATGTTTTATGCTTCATCGAGTTATTTCCTTATAGTTTTCCTCTTCTGTTTATACATGGGATTCTCCCTTGATAGGAGCCTTATTCGATAGACAACTAAATGTTTTTATCCCACCTCATACTTTTTATTAAGATATAACTCAATTATGGGAAAGAGCCTTTGATTTGCACCCCGTTTTATTTCCAAAACCGTAAATTCTCTTTTATACGACCGAATTGAGACAACACTTAATTTCTCTCTGAAGTTTTTCTTATTTCACTGTTCCTCCATGACTGTCCCTGTACCAACACAGCCCAATATCGAACTTGGATTATCAAATCAAACACACATTGCCTTAAACCTTTTCGATACTATTCTTAAAACAACTACTACCCGGTTGAACTCGAACGGTCATGGGTAGCGATTGAACAGGATATAACCATCCAGGAACAATTGGAAGCTAGACAACGCCAACGTAGAAACCTTCCCTAGTTTCCTTTGTCGAAGGTTGATGTTTCTCTCTTCTCCACCCTTTACCCACTTTTAGATGCCTAGACGTTGTACTTCTAAGCCTTAAGTACAGACTCTGGAACAACACAAGTCATCAAATTTAATATAAGTCCAACAATGAAAATAGTTAAAAGAAGTCATCAAATTTAATATAAGTAAGCGATCTTCATTAAAATTTATATTGATATTAAAATTTATCAAAATTTAAAGTTCTTCTAAGCCATCAATAGTCCCTTATAATGACATGGAAATGGGTCCTAATTTTGATATGAAGTTATCCTCTTCAGATGAAAAAACATTGAACAAACAAATTGCAAATAATGAACGCATTTGTCCTATATGTAGTAAATTGGTTACATGCATTAAAGGATTTGTGTATAGAATTTGGATAATTTGTAGGGTTAAAGTATAATCATCCAAATTATAGGTGAATTTAGGTTCCCTAGATACAATCCATAGGTTCTTCCCTGAAATTGTAAAAAAGGTTTGGTAAAATTTATAATTCATCAAAAATACAGCTTTTCTTAATTGAGTGGACCATGAAAGTAAACTAAACTTGAAATGATTAGATAGAATCCTAGATTATCATAAATACATGTAATTTCAATGCAAAATAAAAAAAAAAATATGGAATGTAGATGTCACTTGTTTAAAGAAATCGTAATGGTATTCCATCTTCAATTATTCATTCATGATCGACTTTGAACATTTACCATTTTCTAACTTTTTTTTTATTGAACCTTTTTTTTTTCATCAAAATCTTCTAATAACCTCATATTTTGTTTTGTGCATCGCATCAAATAATATTTCACGTTTTCAGTGTTGTCTACAGGTGCAACCATGGAAAATACATCTCCTTCAAATAATTGGATATATTGGACAACAAATAGTTCATGTTAGATTATCACACAAGTACATCTACAAGTCATTTGAAAAAAATTAAACATAAAAATTACCTTCTCTAACAAGATCAAAAACTCTATTGCCATCAACTGACACTATAGTTTTATTTGATTCCATCTCCTTTGAGCTTGCAAGTGGAATTTTCCCTTTTATATTAAGTTCGGTATGTCTCCAAAATTTAACATATTCTGCATTTTCATTTTCACAAATATCTATGGATTTTGTGTCCTTTATGCATACTGAACTAAAACAACACTCATTTCTTCTATCAAATGCAAATACATTTTGATAACGTTTTTTTTTAACCGAATGTATTTTTTGTGTCCCATGTATTCTACCGGCTTCATATGGGATTGATCTATTTACATCTTGGATTCCAACATACCAAAAAAAATTGCACAAGACAAGAACTTGTTAACTTGAAATCTCTCAAGAAAATGATTGAAGATTGAATATAAATTTGAACACGTTCAAATAAAAATATCTCATGTGCATGTGAATATGTATATATAGACACACCTGCACACATCCCTTGACGGATTATTTTCTTCGCTTAGCGCCATTTTTCACCATTCAACAACTTGATCAGCGAATTCAAATCTATCGGCATGAGGGTTCATATGATACCTTCGAAGTGATCATTTTACACATGCCCCTGCACCGTTGTGCTCTCCTTATCCATGACCAGTCTCAAAAAAATTCCAACAATGTGTAATGTTTGATTTTTTATGAAGACGACATAACCAATAGAATGATCGTGAATATTTGAGCTGACCTGCACACCCATCTAACCATATCCATTGTCGATTGAATCTGATTCCGCGTTCTTTCAATGAATCATAAAATTTATCAAAACAATGTTGTACATAATGTGTGTCGTGTTCTCGATCATCACTTATATAAAAGTGATATTCTTTAATAAGATATCGATTGTCGTTGGTGATTTCTATGTTATCAAGACTTCATTGAGCATGTCTATATAGAAAATGGACAAATATCGTGACTTGATTAGAATAATAATATTCACTCTGTATTTATTTTTGTGCAGCGAATGTGTAATTCTCTGCAAAATCAACTACAGAAAAAATTGTCCATGGTGGAAACACTTCACGGGATTGTTTGAATTGTAGGTCTTGCCATCAAGATCTATGTGAATGCTTGGTGTATTTATAAATTTCTTCTTCAAACTTCTTCAAAAAATCTATCACACAGATTTTATCTACTTTCAAATCAATCCTTTTGGAAATAACATTTGAAGAATGTGGAGACGTGTTGTTGATATATTCATACCTCTTCCAATTGACTGTTATATTAGAAAATGATTGTTCATTCATATCAGTATGATACTTTGAGTGAAACAAACTTGGATTTCCACAATGATAACATTTCTTTCCACCAACACATTTTTTTTTGTAAAATAATTCATCACCTTCTCTTTCACATATCATTTCAGATATAAAAGCATGGAATGTGGAAGGAGGAGGTGAACTTGGCCATAAAGTTTTACCAAAATCAAGAAAACTTTCATAATGCAACTCAAATTCCACGTGATAATGACAACAACAAGTGTCACGAACAATGATGGATCTAACAAACCATGGTTTTTGTTGCACAAATGTATTGATGGAAATTTAACTTCTTTGTGCTCTTCTTTGAACTTATTGAACAATTATATTTGTGTCATTGGAAATATATGTTTTGGATGTTCTTCATATTGTTTTCGTGTTATTCTTTGTCACAACACATCCTTTGTATGTGGTGAAAAATGAGATTTTGTCAACCAACAATTACGGGCCAATTCTTTAACATTTTCTTCAAGTCTATCTTTGTAGGGTTGTCTAGAAATCATTGTCCAACAAGCCAGTTCATCATTTTGATCTATTTGCAATCGAAAATTTCTATGTTTGTACAATGTTTTTCTTGACGTTCCCATCGTTTTTGCCATGTGTCGTATCAAACAATCTTTTATATTGCTAGATGAAACAATTGTTGTTTGTATTCGAGATTTTCCAAAAGCTTTCAATACACTAGTTATATTGTCAAAGACATTATGTTTCACCTTTGTATCTTTTGTCGACTTTTGAATACCCAATAATGATGTAGCTTCTTTTAACTTTCTTGACTTTATTAGACAGAGTAAAAGTTGATCTTGTACTATTACTGATTCATCTTTGAAAAAAGTATTATACATAGTCTTAGTTCGATATCTTATATAATGCTTAGCTTCTTTCTTCCCAAAATTGGCAGTATCAACATTTTCTAATATTTCATCATCAATGTTGATAGTTCTCCTCCATATTTCAATTTAAATTTTATATTAAAAAACAAAACCAGAACATAAATTCACTAAACTATATACATGTGTTCATCTTGTATTATCTAAATTTATGTACATACCTATAGGTGATTCGTCTTCTGCTTCAATTTCAGTTTCAACGTCTTCTGCTTCGATTTCAGTTTCAACGTCTTCTTCGACATTATGAGACAAATTTATTTGTGTTTTTTGAAAAACATCAAATCATAATTACAATAAATTATATTAAACAATATTTTAAATTTGAATTCTATACTTTTAATATAGACAATATGTGCATGCATACCTGGTTGGACTTCTGCTTGTTGAAAATATCTATTTACATTATCATCATTTCTTTCTTCAATATTTGCACGTTCTCGTTTATTTCTCCAATAATGTTCTTTCCTTTGATCGTTATGGTGAGTTTCAACTAGAGTGCGATCAAATGTTCTCTTGCGCAAACTTTTGTTTCCCATGAGTGTAGTTATCTGTAAAAGTTATGTTCAACAAAGACTTCACCTTGAAAAAATGCTCAACATTTATCTTTCAACATATAAATTGTTATTCCAATAAAAACTTGAACAAACATCAATTACCTTATTCAACAAAAACAAAAAAGATGATTTGAAACTTTGTTTAGGTGCTCTAGAAAACCATCAAACAAGTAATGAATTATGTTAAATGTGTTCGACTGAAACCGTATTTATACGATTTGAAACGAAATGAAATGATACAATGTGTCTTTTCATTGTTTCCGACTGGCGGAATTCACTCAACCATCTTTCAGCCGAAACAAGGTTTCTTCGGTCAAAAACCTTTGAAATTGTTTGATTTTGACGGATTTCGTTAGAAATTAGGTTTTCGGCCGAAAAAATATGTTTTCGAATGAAATATTCTTTCGGTCAAAAAATAGAAACTGGGATTGTATCTAGAAACCAAAGAAATCCCCCAAGCTTACCTGAAATGTGGAGGTTGTGGACTCCTGCAAACACTCAGAATTTGGTTTCAAAAATGACACCAACATTTGCAAAATTGAATCTACCTTCAATTCCTATAATTTGTTTTCATTTTCATTATTTTTATCTAATTTTACTTAATTTTTTTAAAAAATCATTGCATAATATTTTCAGTAGACATTATGATTCAATGAAATGAAATATTTGTATCTCTAAAAATACATAGTGGAAAATTTAGAAAAAAATATATTCATAATCCTTAAATTGTTCTTTTCAAAAGGGTATTTTTAGATTTTAATTTTAAGTAAAAATTAAGATAGATACAAGGTGGGGGAAAACATGTGTTTAAAATCTGCAACGTTTTCAGTTTGGTCAACTTCAAAAAATCCTAGAAATTAAAATATTCATCCGTTAGATTCAAAATTATAGTCATAATAAAATAGAGTCTATGTAGATTGTTTCAATATATTTCGTTTGTTAAAAACAAAATTTTAATAATATATACATTGTTGGGGGGGAAAACAACTCATTATCATTCCTTTCATGTTTAAGGAACATACTGTTAAACAATTATCAAATTGACATATCAAATCTTAATAAAAATAAATTGAAAAAAATTCATTGGAAAGCTAAGAAAATTCTTTACAAGTTTTATTTTTACTGTAAAGTGAAATTCTAAATAAAAAAAATACTTTTGTATGTCGGAAGTTGAAGAACTTGTGAAAACATGGTTTTTTTTTCTCATAAAACAAGCAAAATAGACACCCATCTTCATGATTTTACCCTAATAAAACTAAGATCCTAGTAACTTTGTAAAACATTAAACATAACATAAGGCATGATGATTGACTACTTCTTCCATTGTTGCACTCATTGGGTTCGAGTCTTGCTTGACAATTTCCACATCTTCAGCTAGTTGGTGCAGTGTTTTCTCTTCATTTTATCCCTTGCAGTTGGAATTGACTGACTACACTTAATTGCAAGCCCATTACTAATCTTCCTAACTCAATTTCAGGACCATGTTTGATCCAAATTATTTTCGGAATGAAATTAAAACAGATATATTACAATGAAGTGCACATAAATATTACTAGAAATAGAGAAATACAGTAATACGTGATTTCTATTAATGAAAGAAATGTACAAAGACTATAAAACTCCAGAGTGAAATACTCACTAGAATTGTGGCAGCTTATCTGTTAGAAGAGATGTGACGAATGCACTCATTCATAAGAAGATGAGTACAACGAGGCTCGGAAGGCCTTTTTACAATAAACATGAATTTCAAAACCCTATACATCCAAAAACCTAACCCTAGGAGATGAACCACAAAAAGTCATGTGCGCCCCATTGGGGTAAGTTAGTACATCAACTTCTCAGGGTCGTAACTTATGCATACGATCTTTGTTTTAGACGTGTTATATCCCGTTGGAAAGGTATTTTCAAGAACTACATATTATGCCATCAAAATTTTAATTTGTCAATAGTTTCACTCTGGAAATCCCAAAAAACATTATTTAGGACCTCAAAACAACCATTGAAGTACAGAAGATGTACTAACGTAAAAACTGCCAGAATAAACTAGTTGGAATAGGTGGGCGGCCACCAATATCCACCTGGATGTTGTGTAGGGCTTCAAGACAGGCCTAGAAGTGAAAAACCCACAATTACAAAGAGATGTCACCATTACAGAGAAACATATTGAATTGAAAACTATCAATATGATCCAATTAGAATTTGGAACAGGTGGGTGGCCACCAATATCCACTTGGATCAGTCCTCCCTCCTTAGGAAAAAATGGTTTCCATTGTGTTGATTTCCTGGGGAAGACGAGAAAACATTTGGTGAATCTGAATCTTGGTGAGCTTCTTGCCATGCTGGAGAAGTTGCACTTATTGGTTTGTGGAAGGCTATCACGAACCTATTGTTGGAGGGGTTGAATCTGTTCCACCAAACTGTTGTATTTTGGCTTGATGGGGCATTGTGTAGGCACCATCGTAGGTGAATAAGAAATATCTTCATTCCCTTATGCAATCTACTTCTACTGGATAAAAGGTGATGAGGTTGTAGTGGTTGTACTGGCCTTTTGTTCATCCTTTGAACAGATTGTGAAGAGGATGAATTTAGCAGTATGAGATATTACCTTGCGGCATGGTTTTGGTGGAACAATAGTCGAAACTACCTTTGGTATCATGTAGAGATAACCCCTAAAAGTAATAATGACACATGTGGTCGCGACTCATAAAAAACACGATGTTTCCACATATATGGTTGGCCCAAAAAAACATCACAGACATCTAGAGGAGCAACATCACACACTACCTCATCCTTGAAGGGATGGATTCCATAGGACAGGTGACATTGTTGGCTAACACAATGATCTTGTCCTTATCGAAGCTAGCTGATGTTCTAAGGTTGTGGGTGTGGTGTTGTCGAAAACCCCAACTATTTGATGCCCTCAGTTAAGATGGGGTTCTTCTGGCTTCCATTATCAACAATGAAATGCAGCAGGTCCCTTTCACCCACATTTGTGAATGGAAGAGGTGCTCCCCCTCTTCAAGATCTGTTGGTTCTTCTAGTTGAATTGTTGCAGTCACGACCATAGCAGTGGGGTCTACGTCAATGATCTGCCTGTTTTCATTAATTTTCGGATCAAATTCTGAATCATGGTTTGAATCCTTTTCTTTGATATCGACCACCAATGACTATTTTGAGAAACATTCATCAGTGTTGTGCCAGAGTATTTTGTGGAAGTCACACCACTTCCCATTGTTATTCTTTGTCTTTCCCTTACCCTTCTTTTCTTGTGTCTTGGAATGGTTTTCAGAAGGTTGTTGGTTAGGGTCATATTTATTATGCTTTGGTTGTTGTGGATTTGCAGACCCAAACTCCCATTCATTCTGGTGCCTAAATTTCTTCTCTATTTTGACAACATATTGATAGGCAACTCCCAATGATGAGATGTTTAAGAAATACATTTCGGTTTGGATGTACCTATGCAAATTCCCATGGTATTTTAGAACCATAATCCACTTGGAGTATTTGATACCCAGTTTGGTGCGTAATGTATGGAAAGTATTTGTGAACTATGACACCATTTGGCCGTTCTCTTGTTGCAGTGAGGTCCATCTCATATACTGGTCTTCCTATTTATCAAAGGGTAATATTATTCCTTGACCGCATCCACAAAAAAAATCCCAAGTGGGATCAACCCCATATATTCCAGATTCCTCTGTGGAACTTTGCTCCCAATAAGTTTCCCACCCATGTTTGACATGAGAGAGATCCTTGAGGAGTGAAAATGTGATATTTTCCCTGTCGAAAAAATTGTGAACAGAGAAATAACCTTCTGACATATTTAACCATTTTTCTAGGGAATCCACATCTATCTGACCTTCAAATATCAAAATACCAAAACTAACATGTACCTTGAAGGGATAGGTTCCTCCAAAGTGGTCGCTTTATGAATATGTGCATGTTGCTATCGGTATGAATTCAAGGTTGTGGGAAACATTCTCCATCATTTCATCCCTCTGTTGCATGAGAGCTTGCTCAAGAAACATGTTAATAGAATCTTCTTCTTCTTCGTTTTTCTTTTCTTTCTCCATGGAGGGTTTCTTGGGCATGCAAGAGAGATTTTCCTCAAGAGAGACAAGCTCAAGACCCAACTTTCTATACTCGGACCTTGTTGGGGACATACACTGAAAAACAATCAAGAGAATCCTGCTCTGATACCATTGATCCTCATTATTTTTGGAACGAAATGAAAGAAGAGATATTAAAATTAAGTGCACATAAATATTACCAGAAACATATAAATACAATAATACATGATTTCTATTAATGAAAGAAATGTACAGAGACTGTAAAATTATAGAGTGAAAGACTGGCTAGAATTGTGGTAGGATATCTCTGAGAAGAGATGTGAAGGCTATGCTCATTTGCAAGAAGATGAGTACAATGAGGCTTTGAAGGAATTTTTACAATAAACATGAATTCCAAAACCCTATACATCCAAAAACCTAACCCTAGGAGATGAAGTGCCAAAAGTCATGTGGACCCCGTTGGGGTAAGTTAATAGATGAACTTCTTGGGCTTGTAACTTTTGCATACGATCTCCGTTTTAGGCCTGTGATAGCCCGTTGGAAAGGTATTTTCAATAAATACACATTATTCCATCAAACTATGACTCTATCATAATTTTTACTTTGGAAATCCCAAGAAGCATGGTTTAGGGAATCAAAACGACCCCGAAAGTACAAAAATATGTACTCACATGAAAACTACTAAAATAAGTCAGTTCAAATAGGTGGGCGGACACCAATATCCACCTGGATGTTTTGTAGGGATTTAAGACAACCATGGAAGTGCAAAACCCATAATTACAAAGAGATGTCACCATTACAGAGAAACATGTTGAACTCAAAACTGTCAAGATGAGCCAAGTGGAATTTGGAATAGGTGGGTGGCCACCAATATCCACCTAAATCAATGGTCTAAAGCATATTACATTCTGAATCTGGAACAATTATTTGTCACTTATGTTGGACCAAAGTGCCCAAAATTGTTGCAATCTTGGTAGTAACATGAACTTCATTCTCATGCATTTTGCTATGTATGTGAATATTGAAGATTTATTTTCCGTAATAGAGTACTCTTTATCTCCTGCAAATCCTGATAACCCATCAAAATTATGCAACAGACTAATCCCATATTCACTTTTAGGTTGTAAATGCTACCTTTGGTCCAATTCTTGTGCTTCACCTTCAATATCCTGAAGACCTAGAATTGATTTTGTTTGTACTCTATAGTATTAGAGTAGTCACTGACCAAAAGAAATATTTTTTATCAAAAGGTACAACATAGGAGTTATAGATCCACTTGAAATAACACAAGTTGAACCCCTTGAGCCTGAGAATGAAGAAAACCAGATAGGTACGAGCCTCCCTGAATTGTAAATACATAAAGGAAGATCCTTCCACCCATAGAAGGCCCAAAATCAACTCAAGAAAGATATTGTAATGAATGTATAAACAACCATTAGAAAATGCCTTCTCGAAATTGAGAAAAATTCAAATAGATAAAGAAAAATCCCCCATGGAGGAGGGACTAAGACTCAAAAAAAGTCCTCATAACCGTTACATAAGACAATGTAGACTACTACAAGACTTTATTAGTAAGAAGGAGACCGAGGAGGGGAGTCACCAACATTCCAATTGAAAACTAAAACCCAATACACAACTTGATCCAAAAAAACAAAATTCACCAAGCTACTACATGGACCTAAAAACCAATATCTCCACTGATGAATTACAACCAATAGGGCCATAATCTAACCATGAAGAGGGAAATTCCCTTTCATATGTTCAAATAATGTGTGGAGTCAAGAGCTTGGGCATGTGAAGAGATGGGTTGAGTCTCTTCTCATTGCTCCCTCTACTATACATATGTGATTCCTTACTATGTGCCATGTGATTCCTTAAATGCATGATATGTTCCTTGATCTTCATAAAAAATTCATGGAATGGATTGATTATAAACCCTACCATTAATAACAATAAGCCCCACTATTAAAGATGTGTCTTTGTTAGCAAATCCATCTTCTAAGTGGTTGTTCTCCTTAACAAATGATAAAACTTTATGCAAATGAATTTAGTTGCTTCTTATTTTGTTCGAGCTATCATTAATGCTAATATATTATAAATTAGGGTAGTATTGATTAACATCTAACTTATTATGGCCTTTCAATATCCCACCACTATGAGTGATTAAATGTTAGAGTTAATGGTGATCTTCATGCCTTGCAATAAAACATAGGCTTCTACTTGATTGTTAGATAAGATCCGAAGAACCCATGCAAAATATGTTTTAGTTGTTCCTTTGAGGTTCATGATAACCCCTCCCATACCATCCACTCCATTAGTATTTAATGTTTATTAGCGTAAATGGAATTTATTAGTTTTTTTTCATAGAAATATATAAGTGTAAATTCATCTTAATTTTAGATTTCTTAAGTATTGAGAAAAAAAAAAAAAATGAAATATGAATCTATCTATACTTAAAAAATCTAGATTTAATAGGGATTTTCACTAATCAATGTGTGTATGTGTATTTTAATATTTGACATCATTTTTTTCACAATATTCATGATTTATAAAAAGGAAAGTTACACATCTAATCCAATATCTATATTTTGCTACATATTCTTATTATTATTATACTATGTGTGATGTCAATTACACATGATATAGTAATAAAAACGATATAATGTAGTATTTCAATAAATAAAAACCTGTATTTCTGTCCCATATACATATGTCAAAGACATACCCATGCCTCCTTATTATTACTTCATAATAAAAAAGTTTAACAGAAACAATTAGAGATCTGGAATAAAAAGAGTTGTCTCTTTCATAGAACAACAAGGCATGCAAACTATAATAGTCTCACAAGTTGCATCCTCAAAATAAAAGGAGGTTGTGCTTGAATTCAATTGATTGGCCTAAAGAAACTAGGCCTAATTACAAAATGGTTCAATGTTAACCTATTTGAACTTGCGCTCAAACAAAGTCCATGTAACTAACAATGAGTTTTTTATGCACAAAGATATGTTTCTTTCACCTTCATATTCCTTGTGCTTTTAGTTGAATTTCCTCACCCAAGTGAGTGGGGGTGAGTTTTTTAACCCTTGTTTCCTCAACGATTTTGAGAGGGCACTTCAAGCATGGAGAACTAGTGCTTTCTCATTTTCTTTCCATTGTTTTTTATCATGTTTTCTGATTATTTTATAATCATTTATAGAGTGATACTTCTCGTCTTAGCAACTACAATTTATTTGGTAACTTTCATAGCAATTTATGGCTTGGTCTAATAATTATTTTGAATTTCTTGTTGTTTGGAATTGGGTGGATAGAAATGTTTATCTTCATTAGCCACCAAAGGGGTATGTTGCTTAATTTGAAGATATGACATTGCTCCAAGGATCCCTTCATCTAAGGATTGGGGTATGCCCTTTTGAGGTTGGGGCTCCACTTTCTCCTTGGACATTTTAGAGGTCTATAAGACTCCTAAGGCATGGAAGTGATTGGAGCTATAGGGATTGGTCTTGAATACTTGTTATTTCCTTGGTTGTGTGGGTCATTTTTCCTTGTTACTTACCATTTTCTTAGATTGATGTTGACTGTCTTCCTTGGTTTGCTCTAGATTCCTTGGAGGCACTAGAATGGATTGCTAAAAGACGTTTGAATTAGGAGGACTAGTGCCATGTGAGTAGTTCTTAGACAAATTTCCATATGCATGGAAACACTACACTTAAAAGGAATCTATTTAAATATATTTTATTATTTTAATTATATTTTGTTAGGATGGAATAGAAATTTCCATGTGGCTATTTAAAATAAATAATATAATATTGATTAGAAATAAAAATAAAAATAAAAACAATGTCATTTTTATGTAAAATTTTAAAAGGAAGAGAAGGAGATGTGTAATTTATTATATGTTCTAAGAGTTGACAGGTGTACATTTAAAAATATATAATATTGACTAGTTGTGCTCTCTAATATATGGGAATGGGAAAGACTAGAAAGTTTTAAGTTTTTAAGTGAGTTGCATTGTAAAGATCTCATGTGATTTTGATTGATTTTCTTTAGTAGCGTCGAGCTACATCTATCATGCATAATTGACATTATATATATATATATATATATATATATATATATATATATATATATATATATATATATATATATATATATATATATTATTTTCTATGCCAGCACCAAAAAGAATAGTAGAATATTTTATTTAATTTCATTGAAACTTGGCAAGATTTATTCATATATATCTATGGTTCAGATTCATGATGCCTATACCATGTATTAGATTCCATTTTATTTAACATGCAAATGAAATTAAGTAATATTTTTCACCCTAAAGAATGATTAAGTCATTGCACACTTAACTCTGAATTTATCATGCACACCTCTGTCATGCACACCGACACAATAAAGACCATTATCACTAAAACAATAGGACTATAAATAACATTATGTTGGAAGATAATAACACACACACACACACACACACAC
>ML796602.1:268628-290935 GCA_009831015.1 Picea engelmannii
TCAGGTTGTAGCCTGAGAAACTAGGGGGTTGGAGCCTCCTTCCAGTTGCAGCTGGAAAACAAAGGAAGTTGGTGCTTTCAATGAATGTAATTCTTCAAGACATATAAGAAAAAGCATTCCATGGTTTTCTCTCGATTTGGGTTTCCACGTAAAACACTAGTGTATTGTGTATGTGTATGATTGTTCATTTGTTCATTGCTTATTTACTCTGCAGTTATTGGATAATAATGCTTCATTGATATAGCACTTGGATTATATGGTTAAATTTCTATATTACTAATTCACCCCCCCTCTCAGTAATCCAACACTTGCATGCATTTCCTTGCATTGAGCATAGGTGCGTTCCACTGCTAGAACTAGTTTTGCTTACTTGCGACACTCGTTTTCTCCTCTGTATCATAACATTCATTTGTTATGAAAAAAAAAAAAAATACGAGCAGGAAGGGAATACTATATTATAATTGGCAGCAGTCGTATTGACTTTGAACAAAGCACAAAGTTATTGAGTCCTTGTGTCATCATAATTTTGGGTTTAGCATGGCCTTAGGAAGCTGATCTCGTTACAGAGTTTTCTCTACAGACTGGTTACTCTTCCAGTCCCTATAGAGAACATTATTGATTCCTCCTGCATCAAATAGTTACATCATTGATTCTATGTTGTCGGAGTCTACCACATGTCTCATGCTCTTGTTCAAAGGAAGTCTATCAATATGTGTTAGCCATTCCTCATAAATCTTGACTTTGCATGTTGGCCATACCCTCAATTTGTCTCAGAATCAAATGATACTATGGTCTTATCATGCACCCTGGCCCTACTTTCATCATTGTTAGGTCACCCTGAACCCAACAATCGACATTTTATCATTGGTCGTTGACTAGGTGGTTTCCCTTGTGTTCGACAGCAAGACATATATTCACACTTTGGGATTCATGCAGTGTCTTGGATGCCATTAGCCTTATTGGTGGTTTCCTCACCTTTGTCAGCAATTTTCATCATTGGTTGTTATTCAGAGGGTATTTTTCGTGTACCGCTTGCATTTGACACACACGAAAGATGCACAGGGTCGTTGGTTCGTGAACATGTTCTTCACCCGATCTCCACCAAATTATGAAGCTCCTGCTTTGTTCCTCGTGCTGATTGATGAGATATGCCTTAATGCTCTCCTTTCAGTGGGTCTCTTTCCATCGACTTCAACTCATTTATTCTGGCTATGGTATCTAGATTTTTATGAGTACCTTGAGGCTTGCAGTCATTAGTGGCAGGCTCTCTTTCCATTGACAGATGGGAATACATCAATTTCTCCTGATCAATGGATTCCTCAAGTGTTTGACACCGACTCCTTTATTCACACTTGTAGGAATGTGCCTAGTGCCTTGATACCTACTTTCATTATTGGTAGACTGTCTCGTGTTTGTTAACAGTATACCTCAATGATCGGTAATCAAATGATGTCTCATCGTGTTCGACCTCAAGTCCTTTATTCACATGATGTAGAATTGCACCCTTGGCAGATAGTGTAGAAGACTTGAAGACATCACTATATGGTCGCAGCTTTCCTGAGTTGTTTATTCCTTTTCATTGGACCAGTACCTATATGACTTCAATGATCATGGGAGATCATATTGTACTCCATGGTATACATATATCTTCAAATTGGTTTTGATACTAGTTCTACTAGGCCTTGTTCATGACTATGACATTTTTTGGCATTTAACAGCATTTGTATTTTCCTATTCATTGCCACATACACTTATTTGGTATATTTTCCACATGAATCTGTATTGTATTCTTGGAAACCATGTATGCAAAGTTAGTATAGAATGTAATGAGTTCATCCAGTTGGTTCTCTACCACTCCACTCCTGGGTTATTTATAATGTATCTCGGCCATCGCAGATACTCCTATGATCTCACACATTAGGGGGCATTTGTTATAGCAAGATTTGCCTCACCATTGCTATCTTGCACAAAGGGCCTTTTTCCATTTCCCTATGTAGACTTGTCATCCCTTTTTCATGAATCCAGAGCTGAAAATACATTATTTTCCACATATTCGTGCCCTATCTACTATACAACATGTGTATACACAGGCTTGTCCACTACAGCCCGCGTACATCGGGATTTGTGCTAGAAAATTCAAAAATGAAGTCTCGTTTCCATGTCACAATGAGAGATCTATGATCCTTGGCCTTCCATATACTGGAAATGTTCCGACTTAGCTCTTTAGTTTCATTTTGAAGGCTATAAGAGCACAATTCCAAGCTATGGAAAAGAGGAGAAAGCATTCAACTTTGAGAGCAAAGTTACTCTTGAGAAATTACTTCATATTGAGTCTGCATCCCTTTGTCTCTCAAGTCTAAACACAGTGTTCAACCCATAAGATATTTCCCTATTGATTGAGAGAACCTCATTGTCTCTTTTCTATGAGCTTGCCTTTGGTGGAAGATTGAAGTGGTGGAGGCCCAGTTGGAAGGAACTTGGTTTCTTGGTTTCGAACTGTGTCGAAACAAAAGTCTGTAATGTTGTCACTTATGCTAATCATTCATTAATATAAATAATCCTTTCCCATCCTATTAGTATCGTACAAATATATGATTATTATCCATGGGAATATTTGTAATGTTTATTAATGGATTATGTTGTCGGATGTGCTAACCCCTTTTGTATTATCACTATATACTTCCTCTTCTTGTTTGTTGAGAACTTGTTGCAGGTACAAAGATTTGGGTCAAAGTGCTCAATGGTGGAACATCATCGAACATTGGATCGAGGTAGGCTTCTTTCTTATCTCGCACATTAGTTTATATAGAATATGTTGTAATTGAGTTGATTTCTGCAATCATACCTGTCTGTTGTGGTTTACCCTGGCCATAGAGAGTTTTTCCCTCGTAACGTATGTTGTTCCAAATATTGAAATGATAGAATCTTTGTTCTCTGTAGAAGAATTTTTATTTAATATTTATACTAGCATACCTTCAAGTGGGGAAAGGAAAAGCCGAAAAAAACTGAGTAACATATGTTTTAATGACCATCATATGTGAGAAAACAAACAATGAAACAAAGATAATATAGATAATTGAATGGTGAAATAATTTTTTCCAGGTATATAACAAAAATAAAAGATGTTACATGTGTACATTTTTTAATTCTAGATATCATGTAAAGGTATTTGCTACCCAAATATCAATTCATAATTTGTTATGAAAATAAAATAAAATAGAAGGCCACTTTTATTACCATGTCTTCCATCTTAGAATCAATTTCACAAACAATTTTGATATATATGCTCTAACAGAGAGCCCATTTGGTATAAAAATAGTAGTCTGTTTTTCATTCCAACTTGTACATAAGAAAGGATTCACTTGAATCCACAAGTAAATCCACATTTACATGTAGTGGGAAGAATCAATGAACAAAACAAGATCTCTACATGTATCGTCAAATCCTGGCATACTAGCATAATAGGTAGGGTGTACTTCTACAGGGGTGGATTTGGTAAAAGTACACCACCATAGATTCTAATTCAGATCCTCCATGTGGTGTTGACATTGAATTGGAAATTCAAATAAAATCCCTGAGGATCCTTGTGAGGGATCTGTTTACAACAGGGGAAATCTTGTGAGGGATCTGATGAATATATAATCTCGATCTCTATATATAACTACTTTTGCAAATTCGATACCTATACCTAGAGTGTGCATTATAAGGTTTGTGTGTTCTCCAATTGGCCCTAAGACAAAAAAAGATCGACTCTATCTTGGGACCCTCAAAGAGCTCGTCAGATGGTTATTCATAAGGAAAATCCATGATTACCAAGGGATGGAAGGTGCACACTGTACTGGCTTTGGTATAGGTGAATTATAATGGTTATCATGTCATAACAAAGTTGGCATTGACGGTGCGAATGAAGCATGTTTAATGTGTTTTGGGGCCTTTGGGTACTCTCATTTCTTATCCTTATTGCCTATTGCAAAGAAAAGTAGCATCAAATCCTTGATTGATTATTTTAAGGAAGAGGTTCTCTACCAATTTCATTGTTTGTTTGGGCCCTCTTGCAACCCACTAGATGTCCCTTGTGAAACCCTATCACAAATAGCCACATTCACATCCACATGTTAGATCACTTGTCGTAGAACTCATTGTTTCCATGGTACATGCTTCGAATTTATAGATAGCCACACTTGCTTCTCTTATTTTGTTACCTCTCCTCAAATACCGTAACCTACTTTGCTTTTCTCTTTCCGTTGAGATACTCTAATCCTATGTCTATGACCACGTTATGTATACCTTCAGATATAGTTCTTATCCTAGGTATTATATGCTTAGTGAAGTTTTAGGGTTATGGTACAAATGTTCTTGATTAGGTATGATTAAGTGTTATATGGTGGTTATCATAATTGTATTATTTATTGTGTATTATTATGTGAACACAATGGTTTGACTTCTACATTATTATGGGAACATGATGGTTTGAATTCTAGTTCTAACCTTTTACATTGTTTCTTAATTTTATTGAATATTGTATTGTTCTTTATATTCCTATACTTTCATGTTCTTTATATTCTTTTAATTGGTATCCAAGTCATATATTATCAAAATAGTAAAAGAAATATATTAACATATTATTAATTCTTTAAATGTCCATTTCTACGAGAGTAATTATAATATTGAGGGCCTAGTGACTCTAAGGTAATTACCCATGGGACACATGAGACTCAAAATCCACCATTAAAGTAAAATATACATATTATGCTCTAAAGGGAAAGACTAAACATATAAGCTCCAAGGTAATTATCCATGGGATAGATGAGATTTACCATCCATAATGAAAATAAGATATGCATGTTATGTTTAAAAAAATGGGTCAGACATAAAATCAAATTATTAAAAGAGATATATGAACATATTATTAATTATTTAGATGTCCATTTCTACTATATAAATTATAGTTTTGAAATACAGGTGGCTTCAAAGGTAATTATCCATGGGATAGATGAGAAGTATCACAATTAAAGGAAGGTATGCATATTATGTTTCAAAGGAAAGGCTAGGAAATGTCCAAAATCAATATAAAATTTCCATCTGTTATTTAACAACCGACCAATATGTTATCGCCATGTTTTCTTCTCACCGACATGAAATTGTAATTGTTCAAATAGGAATCCCTCCATAGGAAGGAACGAATAAAAAGTTTCCATCCGTTAGCAATCAGCCAATCTACTATCACCACATATTTTTCTCTTCACCTACTCGAAATTGAGTTGTTCAAATAGGTGGCCCTCCTCTGGAAGGAACAAAGACAATTCACAACAAAGCAATTCCTCCTCGCCCTCCCTCTAGTCAAGGGAGTAGTTCCTCCTCGCTTAGATACAACGGAGGAAGGTAAAGGAACTTTTATGTAGTTCAAGCTCCATATCAAGTGAGATCCTATGATGATTTCACCTTATGTTCCCGCTATCCCACATGTTCTAATCCAGGATCAAACTCTTTTTTTAGTAAGTAATGTCAGAGACATAGAGGTTATCAATGAAGTATTGCATGAGTTAGCTTTGGATAAGTATTGGTTTTCTCATGATATAAGGTTATTACTCATGGGATAGCGATAGAAGAAATAGTTCTGGTCAGGACTTTCCATCCATCTTTCTTTCCTGCCTTTCCTTGTCTTATTGTAACACTCTGGTTTTATAGTGGCAACATGCATGATCGATCATGCATTTCCCTATCTTTTTATAAAACTCTGGTTTTATAGAGGCAACATGTGTGATCAATAGATTAATGGTTTGTATTAATGTAGAGGTGATGTATTTTTTCCTTTAAAGAATGTTGCATGTTGCAACCCTGGGATGGTACAATATTAAAATGAAGAATCTACCCTATGCTTGTGTGAAATCAAACTTCTTTGTTCAATTTAATTCTCTCTTTCCCCTTGAACTAGGGTGACTCTGGTGATTATCGACGAGTGTCCTACTGGAATATGATCTCATTCTGGAAAAATAAACTTTGATCTCAACGGTAATAGCTTCATAGACATGGCATCTGTTGGTGCATCTTCAGATTTTCTTAATGCTGGGGTTGTATTTATTTTGTTCAGACATGTACCTTAGAATATTAGGGAAGAACATTGCATTTTTCGTTAACTCCGAAGAGGGGAAAAGGAAACTCTGAAATGAATGAAGGTGGTTATGTTGTTCAAAGATTAAGGGATTTGTTTTTTGGATGGAAAGTGAATACTTCAAAAGGTATTCTAACAAGGGTAAATGTAAGTAGACATATGATGGGAGGATGTGAAACTCTCGTTCATGACTAAATCAACCTCAATTGGTGTTTCTAATCTCCCAAAGACTATTGTATTATAAGGAAATGAAAGGTTTTTGTTATGTATTAAGGCATTTTTGTTGGTCCTATTACCTCCTTGTTTCTTGGCTGGGTGCTATACATTCTCCATGATGCATAGATTTCCCTGATTATCGATCCAGGGAAAGACTTGTGGTAGCTGGAAAGAGGTAGCATGACCATAAGAAAAAGAGAGCATAACTGTACTTAGTCTTGGGAAATCGATTTCTGGGATTCTTTAGTACTTCCATGAACTAGACAGGGGTGCAAGGATGTTATTTTATGCAACCATTATTGTTCAATGGCGAGCCTCTGATTAGAGTCACATATTCTCCCTCATTTTTGTATGTTTATTGTAGTTCAATTCTACCCTCATATATATAAATTAATAAATCTATCTCAAATGATGCAGGAGCATCGCCTTCAAATTCAAAGACGCAAGCGTGGAGGCAAGGATATGACATCTCAACATGGAAGAATTTCAAATCAACATTTAACTCATAAGTAAATTGAGTTGTTGAGATATTTTGGAAACAACGTTTTTTAATATATCTTGGTTGTAAAGTCTTATACGACTGTAAGGAGTTGCAGATATAAAGTGTCGGTTCTTATCGGGTAATAACTAATAGTTATTGTAATAGGACAAGGTAGGAAACTGCTAAGGCCTAATAAGATAGGTTTCATACAGGACGGAGAGAACTCGTGGAGCTAGTCCTTAGATATTTTGTTGTTGTATTGTAATAGAGATAAGGAGAGAGAGATCAATAGAGACAATATAGAGTAGAAGAAAGACACAGTGAAGAACTGCAATACTAAATAATTTGTTTCATGAATGAATAGAACAGACAAAATTGTCCAAATCCTTCGGACTGTGTTCATTTTGATGTGTGATTGAATGAATGTTGCATTCTGTGTGTGTGATTTAGTTGATTTAGTTCATGTATTATTATTAAGATTTAATCATATGAGGTTGAGACAAAACTGGATAAGTTTCAATTGTTTCTCTTCTGAAACTCATATGTAAGGTGTGCATCTCATACCCAAGGAGTGTGTCAACAGAGTCTCGGATTGACTCAGAGGAGTTCAGAGAGAAGAAAGGGAACTTAGACTAGGTGCAAGGAGTGCACATCATCAAGGAGTGACCAAGCGTCGAAGAACTAGGACAGAGAAACATAAGGAGTGCGGGAAGAATTTCTTTTCGAGAAATTCTTCGAATTGAGTTATCGAAATCCTGGGAACACAAGGAGTGCGTTGGAAATCAACATCTTTAAGGATATCAATATTAGAAGAGATAGCACTTTTCAAAAGTGTAGACGAGGTCCAAGAGACAGACTCGTAGGAGGAGAAAAGGTCGAAACCTTTGAACACTTACAAAATATTCTAAGTCGGATGAAATAAGAAGCTCAAGAGGAGGAGAGACAGTATCCATTGGATCATAGTGAAGAGGACCAACAACCATATGATCAAAGAAAGGTGCACAAACCTTAGTTCTTTGCACACGCAAAAGAGTGAACTTACCAAAGTTCTGAAGTCCCGAAGTAATTTGGGATTGTCCATCGTGAAGAAGGACAGGTGGCGCAAGATTCACAACTCCAGAAGTTCATGGACCAGGAGGAGGTGAGGTAGTCAAAGTAGATCCTGATCATTGATCGCCAGGAGATACGTGTATGTAGATCAGTGGCTTCATGGAAATCACTTCAAGAGTTTCAGTTGAGAGTTGAAACTCCCGAAATCTGAAGTGCCAAGGAGATATAAATCATCAAATCCATAGGACAGGTGGCATGAATCTATGGACTCTAAGTAAAGACCCAAAGTAATTCATAGCCATCATATTTAGGGTGAGACATGGTGCAAATCCCTGGACTCTGTGTAATGACCCAAAGTAAATCTCAACAGTATGATTCAAGTGGACACGCGGTAGAATTTTGCATACTTCAAGGGAAAGTGAAAGTTGAGAATTGAGAAATCTGAAGTCTGAAGACACGAAGGGACTGCAGCCATCAAATCAATGGGAGACACGTGTTAGTGGATTACCAGCTACGAATAAAAGCAATTGGGAAAAGAGTTGAGATTTGAGATTTCCAAAGTCTAGAATCCCGAAACGATCATAACTGTCAATTGAAGAGGGCATGTGGTAGAAGATATGTCATTGTGGGAGAAAGCAAGGTTTGAGAGTTAAAAACTCCGAACACAGAATCGTGAAGAAAATCTTGTCCGTTGATTTGAAAAGGTCAGATCTGATTCGTAGACTTGGAAGGGACATGTAATATCCCCGGGTAGTGCCCTAGTTATATTATGATTTGTAATCATGTTTTGTAGGCTGGTGAGCCGAGTATTGATAAGTTGGTGGACTTATGTGTTTATTACTCCGGAGAGCCTAAGTGTTAAGGCTAAGAGCCTGATTTTGTATATGTAATTATGCAGATCATTAATATAATATATAAACATCATTGTGTGTCGACCAACCACGAAGAAAGAGTGATGGGGGACTAAGATTCCACAGTATGGGTAAGGAAGAGGGGGTTGGGAGGTTGGAAGAGGGTCTAAGCTTGAGGGCTTAAGTCCTTAGGAATAATAATTTATTATTATTCCGAAGTGGTGTGAAAGGTATGTTTTTATCCTAGGTCCTGGGAGAGGCAACACATGCAGCCCCAACATGTGCAAAAGGGAACGCATACTTGATGGAGTGCATGTAGCTTCATGGGCGAATGTGTCGGCCCAAACAGATGCAATTTAACCCAAGAATTGAGTTGGGATGGGGGTTCATCCTCCATTATGTCATCAATTGTCTTAACTATTGGATTTCGTGAACGACCTTTGCTTAATTTTTATGTCACACAATCTTGAAAACCAGAACTGAAAGTCACTAGAATCCTTCCCGAGAACCGTTTTGTCTCTACACTGGAGCTCTTCATAGCCACACACCTATGAACTCGACCCGTGTCTTCTGTGAAACCTGAGAAATTTCCTATGTCGTTTGTGTTATAAATATGGGTTGTTGTGGCCACGCAGTCCCTTGGATGAGTATGATTGGATATCGTCATTTGTTCCTTGTTGAGCCTTGTTGTCCCCCTTGTGTTGGAACAGAGTTGAAGAAGCAGACTATCAGGCCTATGTGCAACAGTCTCTCCAGGTGAGAGAGGTGGTTGTGGTTGAAGAAGCAAGTTGTCAGGCTTGTGAGTGAATCTCTCTAGGTGAGAGAGTGCGCAGAGGAAGTGAGAACTCCTAGAAGGAGTCTTATAGCTGCCTCAAAGCTCAGAGAATTCTGGTCTGGTCTGTTGCTAAAGCCCAAGGCAAGGGAGGCTTAGCAGCTGAAGGAATGTCTTGGTGATAGTGAAGGTGTATTCTCCTTGGGTGGGACATGCATGTGGGGAATGAGAGTCTATGAGCAGTGGGCATAAGTGGCTCCTGGGAGAGAATCCTTCCTGATAAACTATGTCTCTTCCATTGACCTTGCCTAGCCTAGGATTCCCTTTCCCGGTGGATCTTAGTCCTAGCTCGGGGGTGACCTACTACTGAGAGTGATGAGCAGTGTAGTGTAAGGCTGGGAGGTTCGTGGAAGGTCTGGACACAGTTGGTGGTGTATTACAGTTTCAAATATAAGTATCATTATGTGTTTTAATTATGTACTTAATTAAAATGCATGTCCTATGATACTTGTAATATTATCATGTATTTTGTTGCTAGTTTGAATTGTTGTTAATTATGTTTAAGTCTATATGACAACAGTAAATCCATGTCAAATGTATTAATTTGATT
This sequence comes from Picea engelmannii, assembly GCA_009831015.1. Lineage (NCBI taxonomy): Eukaryota > Viridiplantae > Streptophyta > Pinopsida > Pinales > Pinaceae > Picea > Picea engelmannii. Next base: position 278,721 of record ML796602.1, read on the forward strand.
TAATTCTTATTCTTTATAAATAATGCATGTTATATATTTAAGTATGAGAATGATTCCGCGAAGTAGCATTTCCCGACAAGTGGGTTGATCGTCGGGGACGTTACAATATGGTATCAGAGCCATGTTGTCAATGTTGAGCCTAGATGGGCCAGATAAGTGGTATTTGGACCCAAGGTTGTGAGTGGAAATGGTGTTCGAAGGAACCAGTTTCAAACCTTAGATTGTTTCTGAGTGCCAAGGGGTTACATTGGTCATGTTACGAAGCTCGGGAGGAGTAGTGGTAGAATAAAATGGTAGCCGACGTGGTATTTGACCACAGAGAGAGAGAGCGCTCAACACTTGGGGTGTTGGAGCCGTAGGATCTATTTAGATGGAAGGGAAATTCAGTACAATCGTCAGATCTGGAGAAGGTACAGGTGGTTTATCCTAGAAGCCCTTTGGAGTTCGAAAATCGAGAGAAGCAGGGTGCACGGAGGCATAAATACCCAAAACCCAAAACCCCGAAGTCCTGAGGGATATCTACATCGTAGATATAGAGAAAAGAGCTTGACCATTGGATCAAGTAGAAGAGAATATTGTAATTTCGGGAGTTCGGCTTGACCGTTGCACAAACTCCCAAAGTTCAAACTTTCGAAGCGAAAGCGTAGACGTGGTGGGGCCAGATGATGTCGCTAGTATTTCACCATGTGGAATCTTGTGTAAGAAGGTTTAGTGGGGCCCGAGTTTACGTAACATAGTTATGGGTCGGAGAACCCACAACGACGTTGATCATGATACATCAAGATCAACGGCCAAGAGACAATGCGGGGACCCAAGTCACACGGAAGATAATTATCCAAGGTAGTCCCACAATTCAAGCCATGGTTTCACTGAGGGGTTACGTGTCAGCGTCAAGAGAATTGTGAAACGAAGGGTGGGTTACACCAAAACCACCATTGCATGCCCCCGCAATTAGGAAAACATTAAGTGATGTAAGGTAATGACGTCACCTAAGGTGACATGGAAGCGTTCGGGGTGTGCGGATGTGAAATCTTCTGAAGTCCCAAAGTACTAGAACTCAAATGCCTGAGGTTCCACAGTGAGTGTCAGTCATTGGATGCTGGGTAGATGTGGATGGTTGATCTGCCCTATGTCACAATTTTGTTAGTCCATAATTCGGGAAGTTGTTGTGAAGTGCCTTCAAACCTCTCAAAACACGAAGTCGCAAAGCACCATTTTTTCTAAGCGAGTGGTCACGACCCACGATCACATGGGTTGGGAATTAAGAGAGAAGGGGATAGATCCCGAAGGATTGTTACAGAGCCGAGAAGAGCTCGGAAAATTCATGAAATCTGAATGTTTTCTTAATTCAGATTTGTTTATGAATACTGTGGGATTTGTTAAGGAATAATGGCCCAACAAATTTTGGTTGTCTGCACATTGTGTTTGGAGAAGTTTAGCGAGTGCCAGAACCAAATAGAATTGCCACTGAGTGCAAAATAAATGGAAGGGGCACAGACTACTTCAAGTTCAGAGAACGAAGCTAAAGGGATGGATGTTCATTTGGGATTTGAAATGTTGAATTCCAATGGGCATGGAGAAGAGATAGATAAGGAAGGGAATATGATGAAGATCATTGAAAATTGCAGAAATATGCCCAAACTCATCGAACATATAATATAAATCTTAGGAAATCTCAGGGTAAACATAGTGAATTCAACTTAAAGTTGATGAAGAGTCTGGAGAGAATAGAAAAGAAGTTGGACCAGGAGAGAGACTCGAACAAAACCGGGAGTCACCTGACTTCTGAGGGAATAATATCAAGGAGTGTTGGTAAACACCATCATCACTCCCAAGGTCACTCCGAGAGGAGGGAACACAGTAGTTCAAGCCCATATCCTACCAGAAATCATAGGAGATTTGGAGTGGATGAACTAAAGGGATAAATGAACAATATTAAGCCTCCAATGTTTGATGGAGAAGATAAGAAGGAGGAAGATGTCGAGACATGGTTTCTTGGCATGAGGAAATATTTCCAACTGCAGAATTATTCCTCTCATGCAGAAGGAAGAATTGCAATGTATCAACTGAAGGGAAAGGCATCCATGTGGCGGGATCAGGTTGTGTAGGTGCAACACATTAGAGAGAAATATATCACTTGGAAAGAATTCAAGAGATATTTCAAAAATAAATACTTGACTAAAAGATACTATGACAGAAAGATGAAAGAGTTCTTTGAAATCAAGCTAGGAAGCATGACCATTGATGAATATAAGCAAAGGTTTTTGGAATTACTGAAGTATGGTTCATTCATCAAGGATGAGACTGTCAAGATTCAAAGGTATCTGAGTGGACTACCACCTTCCATTGGGGACAAGATCTAGTATGATGACCCAAAAACTATGGAAGAAACGATAAGAAGAGTGAAATGATTATATGAGAAGCAAAGAGAAAAGCCTATTTTTTGGAAGGCTTGGGATGACCAAAAGAAGTTCAAGAAAGAACAAAGGCAGAAGGGAAATAAACCTCCCTTTTTCAGAAACATTTCTCAAGGACAACCATCGTTTAGAGAGCTGAGAATCACTGACGTAGGGGAACACATGCTAAAACTTCCATCTATGGAATGTTGGGGTTGTAAAGAAAACCATAGGTACAGAGATTGCCCCCACATAAATGATAAAGTGAGAGTTGTCCACAATGTAAAGCAGGCTGAAATAGTGGAGGACATGGGTAGTAGAATGCCAAGGATCTACGCAGCCCTGCACAACAATAAAGTTGAATATCAATCGCACATGATTGAAGTGGAAGGTATGATTAACAACCAACCATTTACTATTTTAATTGATTCAGGGGCTAGCCATAGTTATATAGATCCTAGAGTGGTGGAAAGTTTCCATTTGTCGAGAAGCAAACATGAAAAGTCTTGGTTAGTGCAGCTAGCTACAGGAACCAAGAGAAAATTCATTGTGTTAGTTAAGTCTTGTCCTGTGGACATGAATGGACTGAGCACAATGGTTGAATTGAATGTTCTTCCTTTAGGTTCTTATGACTATCTAATTGGGATGGACTGGTTGGACTAGAAACATGCCATCTTGGACTGTCGTATTAAGGCATTCACTTGCCTGGATGACGAAGAGAATCAGATAGTAGTCCAAGGAATTCCCAGAGTTGTTTCTATCAGAGAAATCTCAGCAATGCAACTGAAGAAGTGCTACAGGAAAGGTTGTCAATTATTTGCATCCCATGTGGAGGAAACACCTAAATATAAGGTGTCAAGTATTGGAGATCATGCAGTACTAAAGGAGTTTGAAGATGTATTACAGGAGGTACTAGGATTACCTCCGAAAAGAGATATTGACTTCTCTGTAAACTTGATGCCTGGAGCAACTTCAGTGTCAAAAGCTCCTTACAGAATGAGTACATAGGAGCTGAAAGAACTGCAACTTCAGTTTGAAGAGCTTCTGAAGAAGGGGTATATACACCCAAGTGTGTCACCTTGGGGTGCCCCGGTCTTGTTCGTGAAGAAGAAGGATGGGACACTAATATTGTGTATCGATTTTAGACAATTGAACAAAGTAACTATAAAGAACAAATATCTACTGCCGAGGATTGATGACCTCTTCGATCAGTTGAAGAATGCAAAGATATTTTCAAAGATAGACCTCAGGTCGGGATATCACCAGGTAAGGATAAAGGTGAAGACATTAGGAAGACTACCTTTAGAACAAGGTATGGTCATTACGAGCTCACAGTGGTGCCGTTTGGGTTTTCAAATGCACCTGTTGTTTTTATGTGCCTAATGAATGGTGTATTCAGGGACTATCTAGACAAGTTCATCATAGTATTGCTGGATGGAATTCTGGTGTATTCTAAGTCAGAGGAAGAGAATGAACAAAATATTAGGATGGTGTTGCAGGTGCTAAGAGAGCACCAACTGTATGCCAAGTTAAGAAAGTGCTCGTTTTATCAGGACCAGATCCATTACTTGGGGCATATTATTTCGAAGGAAGGGATAGTTGTAGATCCTAAGAATATTGAGGCCATCAGAGAATGGTCAGTGCCAAAGAATGTGACATAAGTCAGATCCTTTATGGGTCTAGATGGTTATTACAAAAGGTTTATTGTAGGGTTCTCGAGGATAGCTCACCCTATCACTTCCTTGCAAAGTAAGGAGAAGAAGTTTCAGTAGATAGAGGATTGTGAGAGAATCTTCTAGCAATTGAAGGAACTGTTAACCAACACTCCAATCCTAAGCATCGCAGATCCAAATGAATATTTTTTGGTGTGCACAAATGCATGAAAAGAAGGACTGGGAGGAGTCCTTAGTTAGAATGGATTCATAATCTGTTATGAATCCATAAATTTGAAAGAGCACGAAAGGAACTGTGCAACTCATCATTTGGAGTTGGTAGCCATAGTACACGCTCTAAAGAAATGGAGACATTTCCTCATGGGAAGGATGTTTGAACTAAGAACAGACCATAACGTTCTGAAGTACTTGTTCGGTCAACCAACCTTGAACTCTAGACAGAGTAGGTGGTTGGAGTTTCTCTATGAGTATGATTTTGATATCAAGCATATCAAAGGGAAGGAAAATAAAGTGGTTGATGCACTCAGCAGGAGAGTGCATGAATTACATGCTACAACCATTATCATGTACCGAACTAATATTAAAAGAATAATTTTGGAGGCTGCAAATATAGATTTCCAGTACAGGGATTTGGTAGCAAAGCTACAACAAGGTAAGACGCCATAGAAAGTGGAGATTTATAAATTGGAAACTGATGGAATACTTATGTACAGGAACATAATTTATGTACCTAATGTCTAGGGTTTGAAACTTGTGATTTTGCATGAAATGCATAATGTGCCTTATGTTGGGCACCCTGGATATCAGAAAACTATGGCAACAGTCAAGAGCCATTACTTTTGGCCAGGTATGAATAAATATATTTCTTAATATATCGCTAGATGTATGGAGTGTCAGAAGGTTAAAGATGAGCATAGCCTTTACCCATTCCTTAGTGGAAGTGGGAAGTGGTGACAATGGATTTCATCACAGTATTGACCAGAACCAACAAGCAGCATGATTCAATCATGGTGGTAGTGAACAAGATTACGAAAGCTGCCCATTTCATTCCATTAAAGAATACTCACAAGGCAACGAATGTTGTTGATATTTTTATGAAGGAAGTGGCACGATTGCACAGAATTCCCAAGACAATTGTGTCTGACAGAGCCCCTGAATTTACCTCAAATTTATGGAAAGGGTTATTCAAGGGGTTTAGAATGAATTTGAACTTCAATACATCTTATCATCTTGAGTTTGACGGGAAAACAGAGCGGGTGAATCGATTGATAGAAGACATACTAAGGATGTATGTGATGGACAAACCATCTAAATGGGAAGACTACCTATACTTGGTAGAATTCGCCTACAACATTGGGTATCAAGCATCGTTGAAGATGATCCCATTTGAAGAACTTTATGGCAGAAAGTACAATACTCCAGTGAGTTGGGATAATCCAACTGATAGGGTTGTAGTTGGGCTAGAGTTTCTCAAGGAAATGGAAGAACATATGCTAAAAATTAAGCAGAATTTGAAAGCTTCCCAAGACAGGCAAAAATTTTATGCTGATAAAAACAGAACCTACAGAGAGTTTAAAGTGGGTGACCATGTTTTCCTAAAAGTAAAAGAGAATAGAAGTTCCATGAAGCTGGTAAACTGTGACAAGTTGGTAGCCAGATTTTGTGGGCCATTTGAAATTCTAGAAAGGATTGGGCCAATTGCATATATGCTTTCATTACCTACATCCATGACTGTAAATAATGTATTTCATGTTTCATTGCTTAAGAAATATATAATTGATGCTAATCATGTTATCGATTGGAATGTGATTCAGGTGGAGCAAGAAGGTGTCTTGCAAGTGCATCATGTGCGCACATTGGACGGAAAAAGAAAAGAGCTCCAGAATTGAGCCATAGGGCTTGTAAAGGTCCAATGGACCTGGTACGGTCCTGAGGATGCGACATGAGAGAATGAGGATGCTATGCGGGCAAAATACCCACATCTTTTTGAAGATTTTGAAAATCTTGTTGATGCTATGTACAGAGTTGCACTGAGCACAGTGAAAAGATAAGGGGAGAGAAATGTAATATCCCCCAGTAGTGCCCCAGTTATATTATGAATTGTACTCATGTTTTGTAGGCTGGTGAGCTGAGTATTGATAAGTTGGTGGGATTATGTGTTTATTAGGCCAGAGAGCCTAAGTGTTAAGGCCAGGAGCCTAATTTTGTATATGTAATTATGCAGATCGTTAATATAATATATAAATATCGTTGCATGCTGACCGACCATGAAGAAAGAGTGATGGGGGACTAAGTTTCCACAATATGGGTAAGGGAGACGGGGTTGGGAGGTTGGAAGAGGGGCTAAGCTTAAGGGCTTAAGTCCTTAGGAATAATAATTTATTATTATTCCAAAGTGGTGTGAGAGGTATGTTTTTATCCTAAGTCTTGGGAGAGCCAACACATGCAACCCCAACATGTGCAAAAGGGAACACATACTTGATGGAGTGCATGCAGCTTCATGGGAAACATGTGTCAACCCAGGCACATGCAATTTAACCCAAGAATTGAGTTAGGATGGGGGTTTGTTCTCCATTCTGTCTAAAGTTCTCTGAACTATTGGATTTCGTGAATGACCTCTGCTTAATTTTCTTGTCACGCAATCATGAAAATCATAACCAGAAATCACTGGAATCCTTCCCAAGAACCGTTTTGTCTCTACACTGGACCTCTACATAGCCATGCACCTCTGAAGTTGACCCGCGTCTTCTTTGAAACCTGAGAAATTGTCTATGCAATGTGTGTTATAACTGTGGGTTGTTGTGGCCATGCAGTCCCTTGAATGAGTGTGATTGGCTATGGTCATTCGCTCCTTGTTGAGCCTTGTTGTCCCCCTTGTGTTGGAATGAAGCTGAAGAAGTAGGTTTCCAGGCATGTGTACAACACTCTCTCAAGGTGAGAGAGGTGGTTGTGGTGGAAGAAGTAGGTTGTCAGGCCTATGAGTGACTCTCTCCAGGTGAGAGAGTGCACGGAGGAAGTGAGAACTCCTTGAAGGAGTCCTATAGTTTCCTCAGAGCTCAGAGAATTCCAGTCCGATCTGTTGCTGAAGCCCAAGGCAAGGGAGGTTTAGTAGCCGAAGGATTGTCTTGGTGACAGCGAAGGTGTATATTCTTGGGGTGGGACAGGCATGTGGGGAATGAGAGTCTGTGAGAAGTGGGCATAAGTGGCTCCTGGGAGAGAATCCTTCATCATAAAATGTGTGTCTTCCATTGACCTTGCCTAGCCTAGGATTCCCTTGCCCGATGGAGCTTAGTCCCAACTCAGGGGTGACCTACTGCTGAGAGTGATGAGCAGTGTGGTCTAAGGCTGGGAGGTTCATGGAAGGTCTACACATAGTTGGTGGTGTATTACAGTTTCAAAGATAAGTATCATTATGTGTTTTAATTCTGTACTTAATTCAAATGCATGTTATGTGATACTTGTAATATTATCGTGCATTCCGTTGCTAGTTTGAATTGTTGTTAATTTTGTTTAAGTCTGTATGACAATAGTAAGTCCATGTCAAATGTCTTAATTTGATTTAATGATTATTCTTTATAAATAATGCATGTTATAAATTTAAGTATGAGAATGTTTCCGCGAAGTAGCGTTTCCCGGTAAGTGGGTTGATGGTTGGGGACGTTATAGGATAGATCTCAGCCGTTAGTTCAGAAGCACCATCAAGATCGTGAGATCAGCGGTCACCTTGCATTGCGAGGATAGAAGGTACTCAAGCTTTAAAAAGTTGAGGGCGGGCCACAATCGAGACCATGGTAATGGTAAAAGGACATGTGGTGGCTCGAGGTGAATTGCGGGAAAAAAATTAGTTTGGTTCCAAACTACTCTTGGGCATGCCTGCAATCACGTGTTTACGTGAGGTCAATGCCCAAGGTCACATCAAGGAGTGGCTTATCATAAAAAGAGCTAGCACCCAAACTCTTAGATTTCGCAAGCGCGAAGGGGAAGGTCGCGAGTGCCATAAGACCTGCGCCAAAAATCCGAAAGGGCCTATGTTTAGATATAGAACGAGACCATAAAGGTTTTAGAGAGTCGTTCGACTCAAGAATCGCATATCCTTGACCGGGAGGTCGTGTAGCCCTACAAGGGAGTAGGGGGGCAGCAACATCAAACAAATAAAATTCACATGACAACAATGATTTAACAATGACTTAATATGAACTATGCAAGAGTAATAAAATTACCAAATGTCATTGGTTCAATATGCACTCCCTATAATATCATTTTTAGTAAGCCTTAAATATCAACTAGGTTTATTTTTTTCTATTTCAATTTGAAATGATATGCATAACTATTTGTTTGGTTTGTTTTGTTTGATGCTTTTTTATCTTTAAACTACTTAGATTATTCTCAACAGCCAGAGATGGTGGTATATCCCATTATGGAATATCTACTTGCAATGCACCAAGGTCTTCCCACTTAAATGAGGGCTACATGGCGATCTACCATCAATTATTTCAATATCAGAGTTTTCTCACATGGATAAGTCCTTCTAGTACTTAATTTTCATATATTAAATTATATCCAACAAGGAATAAATTCCTCAATACTGTCTGAAATACTCTTTTCGATCCCTTGGAATCCATGGATCCAATATAATTGAAGATAAATATGGTGTAATTGTTTTAGAATAAGTCAAGAAGCCATATCTTGGGTGGTTGGCTCTTCGCTCATAGGGAAACTCTAGGTAAAATGATCTTTTTAATTAAACTTTCATATGTGTTAATGTATTGAATGGACACGTCGCTCTTATTAACATTCTAGAGTGATGGCTTTATTGACATTCTAGAGTGATGGATTTATTAAACTATGCATCTAGCTCTTATTACAATTTTTTTATTAAAGGGGTAACTTGGAATCTACACTTATAAATTATTATTATTTATTATTCTAGTGTAAGAATTCTAATATTTGCGACATCTAAATGTCCTGTAACTTTTAGACGTGAGAATATCATATATGCATACAATATTCTATCACACCTAATACCATACGTGCAATCCTTAAGAACCAGATAAACTTGACTTTAAGACGAGCTTGTCATTTGTCAGAGCCAACATTGCTCCATTGCATAAGGTATGGGGCATTAACCATGACCATCCATTGCATAGTTCAACAATTACTCTCCAACGATGTACCCCTCGGAAGAGCCCTAAGGATCTGTCCAGCCATGTTTTCAATTGTCTGTCAGTGCTCATGCATTGTGTTGATGTTGACTAGTGCCTAAAAATTGATTTTTACATTCCAACAGAAGCTTGAGCAAAGGATATTATCATATTAATGAGAATGATGGGGAAATGCAAATTTGAATTTTGAACGCCTTCCCCTTTAGAGGTTGATTGTAACTTGGATCATTCAATAAGATATTCAAACACAAGTATGGGACAATCAACTTTGTGCAGTTAGATAGAGCTAGCAGAATCTGACCCCCAAGGTTGTTTTGGTGAAGGCTTAGATGGTGGAGATCGGATAACAAACCATGTTGAGAGGAACAAAGCTAGTGAAGTTGTTGAAGGGAAAGCCAAGGAATTGAATGGCAGTGGAATTAAAAAAGTTGGTAGAAAGGGTGCCATTGATTTGGTTGCGAGAAAGTGAGAGAATGGAAAATGAGTAATTAGGGAGGTTTCAGAGATAACATGATCTCCTCTACATCTTGATTGAATCAAGTGGATATCAGTGATTCCAGTGCACTCATCAATTATAATATTAAATGTCATCCATGGGATATGGACAATTCCACTCTCTATGCTCTCCCACCCTCATTTTGATGTAGTTATTCCACAATGTCAATCACATCCTAAACACCACATCTAACTTTTATAGGTGCACCAAGACAAATCCTCATCAAAGATCTATGGGTTTAGACTCATTCTTTTTTTGCGCCGAGAGGTGCATTCTACAACCTAGTATTAGGTCGATGTGTGGATCTACCTAAATTCAACATGGAGAAGACATGTGTCACTCTTAAATAATAATATAAGAAAATAACTAAATGAAAATTGTATATGTTAGATATCAAATTAAATTAAACTAACCTAATTAAACCAAGATAAAAGAAGATTAAAAAGACTAATTTGCAAGGAATAGAACTAAACAGTCTAGAGTGAAAAAGGAAGGGTTTTCTCCTAGAGAGATTTGAACCCTCTTGACCCTTGTAGAACCAAAGTTAAGATGGGTCTATGTTGGTTTATTTTGAACAATAATTCTATCCTCCAAACATAGTCAAGCACTTCATGACATTCAAATAATGCCTTCATTCCTTCTAACAATACTAAAAAACATTACTCAAAGATCCATCCATGTTAGAGTATCTTATAGTAGGATATGTTCCCTTACTATTCAAACCATTTACAACATATTATCATATCTATAGAATGAGTCGTATTTAGTTTATAAGCACCCCTATTTAGCTTATAACAACCCTTCTAAAATTACTAAAAACAAGAAAGAACATAATCTATATAATTATGCTTAGTTTAATGCCCCATTCGATATTGGTGGACTCCACTAAGATTTACATGATATTGATATTCTTAGAAGAATAGCGTTCAATCACTTTACATCATGATATTTATATTCTCAGAAGAATAACAATAACCATTCAATGACTTTCCATCAGTCTCTGTAGCTTGATTGTGCAATAAAAGTAAAAAAAAGAAAGTCAGGAAATCCAAGTTTCAAGTTTTCTTAAGAATTAGATTTGGTGTTGTTTAATTCTTTTATGTTTTGTTTTTTTTCAAATTACAAATTTTTGTTGTTTAAATTGTATTTTTGAATGCAAAAATGGATTCAGCAAGGTGAGAAACCCTTGGAACACTCAGATTATACAAAATTAACCAATCAATTCTACCTCATTAGAGGCGGCGAGTAATAGGGTTCTTAAAGTCCATGCTATCTATAAGCAATTGGAGTTAGGTATGAAATCAATAATTGAGAATGTTATATATGTTGTATTGGAGTTCTAAAAACACGTGATAAAGTGTAACAGGGATCCTTAAAAAGCATCGCTGCAATAGTTGGTAGTTGTAGGTCGATTGATTAATTTAGGTGATTGGAAGTTGGCAGTTGTAGGTGACTGGTTTTGATTTTACGATTGACCAGAATTCATTGTGAAAGTGTCGTTATTATCAAGATTAACATTAATATAATTTAATTTAAATTGTTTCGATTTGTTTTAATTTATTTTTAAAATAGAATAATAAAATAAGTGATCCATACTAACATGAATTGCATCGATGGCCTAATCGACTTACTATATACTGGTATAGAACTATGTACATGAGAGAAAATTGTTGTTCTAGAGTGAACACCTTTATTACTATCAAATTTTAAAGTATGTTTTCTCCTTGCTTCAACACTCACTCTCATGGGAGCTCTGCTCTGGTTTGACATGGTGTGAGGAAATTAATATTCCTTTATCTACAAAGTAACGAGTTGTATACTTGTGTGCAAGGTGAAAGATAATGAGAACATTTGCAATGCAATATTCGAAAATATAGAGCCCCTAGAGAAATGGAGAATACCATAGAACCATGGAGGCAAGGCAGAGCGTGGCCTTCAAATTATTTTATGTTAAAAACATAAAATCTCACATGCTAAAGATCAACCACAATTCAATTTTCAATTGGTGCAAACTAGAATGTGAAATAGGATACAACGAAGAATGGTTGGCTGAGCTTTGTTCCACCTTTCCAATATTTTTGTTCTCGATAAGTCGATTATTCCCACTAACTCATCCTCTGCAAATCCAAGAAAGCAAGCAATGCTTGACTATGTTTCTCTCGTGGATAGGTGGCTACAACAGTTCCATTAACGTGTTAATCCTTGAATAAAAGTCCAGAGTTTGTGATGGAATTTTCCGTGATTGGATGGGATAATTTGGCATCCACTCAAGAATTGGTGCTCATTGCCTCACCGGTTGGGATTTAGCTACAACATGTTCACCTTTGGTATTGTGTATGGCTTTTTAATGGTTAAGAACATGTGTTTCCTCTTAAGAGGTCACAAGTTCAAATCCAGAGGGGGGTAGGGTATGTATACCTCCGTAGACTTTACCAGTCAAATCGTTGGGCAGAGGGGGGTCCCTTGTCCCACAAACAAGGGGGTCTCA
>ML796602.1:291029-314378 GCA_009831015.1 Picea engelmannii
GGAATAACAACTAAGATTCTTACTCTATTGTTTATTTTTCAATTTTCAAGTTCGTACTTTATTTTATTGTTTATCTTTCCATTTTCAAACAATATGATGAGACTTTCAAGTTATGGTGCAAAGTTTCAAACAATATGATGAGACTTTCATGTTATGGTGCAAAGTTGATTCATCTTTGAATTTTCCATTGAGAATAGAATGTTGAGGTCTCTCTTTGTTCAGTGTGATCTTTTGATTTGAGTTGGAGTAACGAAGTCTTGCCAATGTCGTCCATCTCATAGATTCCAGTCACCCTAGCTTGGGGATGTTCATTAATCCATGTGAGCAATTAAATCCAAGTAGCTTCAATGCCAAACCCCACGAAGTTTGGTAGAGGTTGAAGAAGCACCTGTGCTTGAGGGTGTGCGGAGTCCACAATCATTATAGTATGCAGTATGGGTAGTTCTTGAAATAAGAGAATGAAGTTGTTGGAAGAGTTGATCAAATCTATTTGTGCTCCATTCGTTTATCTATGTAGGAAGTTTGGGTTGCAAGGGAGGCAACAACCGAGACACCGACTGTCGTTTCGCGCTATCATTGAGGTCTTGGACCTCTTGAAGGCTATTTTTCACACTTTCCAAACTATCTCGGAGGAGCGGTGGGAGATTCTCTCGTTGAACTTCGAATTCATTGAGAATATAGAGTTCATTGGGAATATAGAGTAAGATGAACTTTGAATTCATTGTGAATATAGAGTAAGATGTACTCCATACGGATGAGGCAACTTATCAGAAATTGGAGGTTTTTCTCGGACTCAGTAGAAATCCATACAGACGAGGACAGTTATCAGAAACGGCTTTGGCTAAACGTTCTACCTTTTGGGTTTTTTGGCAGGAATTGGTCGGAATCCGACAATGTAAATTTGAACAAAATCTATATTTTATGTTGTTTAAATTGTCTTTTTGAATGCATAAATGGATTCAGCGTGCTGAAAAACCCCTGGGCGGTTGGATTATACAAACTTAGCCACTCAAATCTGCAGATCCAACCATTCATCACTGGATTTTAGGCAAAATCAAATGGAAAAAGTGGCTAGAAAACCCCCAAAAAGTAGAACGTTTAGACTACTCAGAAACTTGAGGTTTTTCTCGGACTCAGTAGCAATCCGGATGTAGTCGTTTTTGGGTGAATAGGGGGCAATTGTTAAGTGAATGCTAACAGAGGATGGAAGTCTCAGAAAAACCTTCCCCTTAATTAGGGATGATTTTAGGGGCTAAATTTTGCTCATGGACTAATTTTCCATGGTTTTCCCCCAAAAATGTTTTACTAATCTAAAAATTATTTGCCTGAATTGTATAGGATAAAATTATCTTACCTTAAAAATAGCCAAAATTTTATACAAACGATATACAATCTTTAGAAATTTAAATAATTTTACAAAAATCTCACCAAACATTTATAGTTGGCATATGAAGGATTAGTAAGATTCGCTAAAGTTTCTACATTTTAAAATAAATTTCCTTTCTTAAAATCATCCCTTCCCTTAATAAAACTTTCCACCTAAAAATATAATAAATAAACGAGGAAAATAGTAAATATAGTAAATTCAAAGACAAAGCTGAGGCGTTACTGTTTGGCAGAATTGCCATATTTAACAATCCACGATTGGAGAATCAAACAGCACAATTGGTAGACGTGACAGGATTTAATTCGTGAGGAAAGGATAAAAGTCAAAATAAAATTTTGATACGTTGAATGCATGGACAGAGAACAAGGCATAAAGGGAACCTCCCCTTATAAAACACCTTCGGCGTAATTAAGATCGACAAAAATACTCAACTTTTACCGTAAATAAACAAAACTACAAAACGGTGTCTCTTAGTTTGCCAGATTGCCTTCGTTTCTGTGCCCACCTGTACTTCAACGGCGCAGCTGATCCCTTCAGTCGCCCTCAACTTCAATGTTATCTCAATAACATATATATTTCATTTTACAGTTCAGAAATGTTCATCACCTGGGCCTGCGAGGAAAGTGAAAGGCGTACAAGTGGGGGCGTGTCGGCATCAACTTACAGCCAAATACACGGTTCCATGCACCCCCTGAGATCTAGTCTTCCCATTAGTATTATTCTTATCTCTGCTGACTGGACCAGCACCACATGATCGATGAAGTCATGATTACGCCATTGTGACCTTAGCCTTCGGATTATCAGGGATGATCTGCTGCTCAGCTCGTTCCTATTGGTCGATTTGAGAAGCTCATAAGCGTTATTTAAAAAGTCTCATTTTCGGAATTAGGTATACTATGGAACCTGTGTTCGAGAATTTGACGCTTGGAGTACGTTCACTTTCAAATCATAATTTACGGTTAACGAGTTACACATTTTCAATTACTGCAACGACAGAAATTGAAAGCAAAATCATTTCCAAGGGACTGTTTGACGACCGGCTTACCTCACGAGTCAAAGTGTCTACATAATCATTTATTATTGGTTTCGCATGGATCAATGTTTCATACATTTCGGAATTTTACCTGAAGGAGATTATGCCCCATTTTAAACCAACGGAGATGCTCAGAAAATCGATCAGAGTTCTGAATTGGACAGAATTTTAAAAACGGAGGAAAAGTAACTCTGGAGGGAAGATTGCTCCTAGTTAGCCCACTCCGATATTATTAGCTTAATTTTGCTGAAAAAAAATTGTTGAATTTGTAGATTTGAGTAATTAATTCTATATAATCCAAGTATTTCTTAGTTTTTTAAGAGGCTAAATCCATTTATACATTTAGAAATACAATTTAAACAATAAAAAATTACTATTTAAATCAAATTTATATAATGGATTTATAATTATACACATAGTAGACTTGAATTTGTAGATATATTACCCATATTAAATTTAAATTTGGATTTCTAAAAAAATAATAGTTAAAAATATTCCATTCTAACAAAATTCGCCAATATACTTCATCAAAATTCACTAGTATAATTAGAAAAATAACAAGGTTCCTGTAATTATTTTCCATCTTCGCTTTCGCTTTCACTTCCACTTACATCTTATTCGCTATCTCTTCATAAATGCAACCCGAGATCGATTCTTATGATCTCCTCATGAATACATCCCAAAGACGAATAACTATCCTTTATTTTTATCATATTTGTTATGATTAGCAGATTTCTGACAAAGATGAAGCACTTCGTTCCAAACAACACATAAAAAGGTGAGCTATCAAAGCTTGCCCCCCTTTTGGGGACTAAGTTGTACACCAACAAGTAATGATAAGGGGCAACACACCCGTGGCTCCCCACGCTTTTGTTCCCACACAAATCGGACAAGCACATATGTAAGTTGTCGTGGCTTCTTTTTCACCTACTTTCGCTGGTTGGAATCCGAGCAATGAAGGGGGGCGAGAAGGAAACTATGGGTCACATAGCAAAAACATAATTATATTTCCCGTCACCCAAATTCAACAATGTAGTTTATGAGCTGCCCGTGATAAAGATAACAACATTGATTCCCTAAAAGAATTGAACGAAAAATTTGTATAAGAATTGAATTTGATAACTATGGTATTGTCACGTCTCCACTATGTGTCTAGTCGGATCTTAAGATCATACACTCTTTGAGGGCGTGCAACATCGTGATGTTTCTTACTTGGCTGCTTGATAATACCAAGGATGCAATTCTTATATACTTAGAAAATCTGTTAACATCTTAACACATAGTTATATATAAACATACATCCATGAAATGAAGAGAACAATTGCGAAACAAACAATAAAAACACAAATATAGTGTCTGCAACACAAATTGTGCTTAACACCCCACTAAGTCTTATTATCGCAAAATTGTTACAGTATGAGCACTATTGGCTCGGTTTACAACTTCGCAGAGTCACACAACTTGTATCACCTCACCAAGACACTTATACACAGATTCGTCACACCAAGACTCTTTGTCGCTATCATCTCTACAAACTTCTATGGTGCACCTTAGACATTTCCCCACCCACAAACTTTCGATCTCTTCTCTATTGCAAGGCTTCACACAGACTTGTGGTTCTATATCTTAGTTTGTTTGCTTAGACTTGCGACAACACTTCCCCTATACTCAGCCAAAAAAAAGGTCCCCCCAACTTTGCTCACAAAATGACCTCAACATAGCACAACCCATTCCATGTAGAGTGACTTGGATCCTTGAGGGAGCTTGCCCCTCTTCAACTAATTCTGCCTCAAAATCACAGAGCTGATCTTGCTCTCCTTGTTCTTCAAATATTCTTTCCTTGGTTGTGTTCCCTTGTTATCTAATAGTGACTTCAATGGTCACCATCATGAACCGTCGTGTTGTTTTGGGGTGTTGTGCCCCTTTGTGAACCCATGTGTCCACATGAATCATCATACCCCTTCGTGGACCTGGTCGCTTGAACGAATCGTCACACCCCTCCGCAGACTCAATTGCCCAAATGAATCATCACACTTGTCAATCGTCATGCCCCTTGGGAGCAATGCACCCCAACCTTAGTGAGCTCCTCGTGTCGATGTACCCCAGTCTCTTGGTCACTTGATACTTGGGCAATCCCTTTGGTGCGTTCACATTCCCAAGGCGCCCATTTTCCCAACTAGTACAGATCTTGAGTGTCGGAGAAACCCCACGTTCTGTCTCTGTGAGGACTTGAAAAATGATTTTCACACCTAGCGAGCCGAAGACTTTACATCCTCTCCCACCTCAAATCATTTCCATCCTCGGAAATATCCACAAAATATGTGATCTCCACCTGGAATTGTGCTTGTATCACAACTAAGTCTATTGGAAAACCCAAATTATGTTAAAGTGGAAACCACAAGTTTTCCTGCAAAGTGGAAACTGCAAGTTAACACAAGCCAAATTGTACTACACCCAACTCCACACAATATGCTACCT
Organism: Picea engelmannii; assembly: GCA_009831015.1. Classification (NCBI taxonomy): domain Eukaryota; kingdom Viridiplantae; phylum Streptophyta; class Pinopsida; order Pinales; family Pinaceae; genus Picea; species Picea engelmannii. Next base: position 295,928 of record ML796602.1, read on the forward strand.
GAATCAATATGGTCACATCATCCAACTCCAAGGATGAAACTCACCCAACTTTGCTACAATATCTTGCTACGATGTTGCTTCAACCTTGTTGTTGTTCAGTTCTACTGCAATAGACTGCTTAATCCGAAAAATTCTTAGATACTTATTAATATTAAATACACAACAACATCTACCTGATCTTCAAAATAAAAATGATCGTTTTGATTGTTTACAAATTACATGTGAAATACTTATCTATCCAAATACACTTTATTGATAAACAACTTGCAAAATAACCGAGCATAAATAGAAAAACAATATTAAAATCACATACACGAGTTTGATCACAGAGTTCATCCAATTTGGGCTACGTCTCTGGGTCCGCTTCTAATAGAGACCTCTTTATTAATGTTCAAATGCTTGGGTTTTACAATGACCTTTTTATGCATTGTTCAAACTCAAAAACATAATACACCATTGAATTCCTTGCGAAAAATCCTAAAAAATGAGTACAAAGTTCTTAAAATTCCATGTCAGAACCCCGTGGCAGACTAAACCATTACACAAACTCAAATACAAAACATCTACTTGATTGGAACCCCATGCAGACTAAACCATTACACAAACTTAAATATAAATGGTGCCACTAACGGTTAAGGAAAAATGCGATCGTATGATGGTTAAGTCATTGGTTTGGTTAGAGGGAGACCCGGGTTCGATCCTCTAAGATCCAACAAATTTTGATAAACATTACCCATTAATAACCAATGGGAGGTTGCCATGTGGTAGCGTCTCATTGGTCGATCTCTGTCACGTGTCGATAAACAATTGGTCCACTTGTATGTATGGAATGACAAAACATCTGCCCAATCAATGTACGACAATGCCATGTAGCACCTTGGGGTGTGGCCATGTCATTGTCATACAATTGTACAGTTGTGCCACGTGTCACCCTTGCAGTGGTGATACATGTTACCTTGACCCCTTTGACTTTGACTTGGTTGACTTGAACTTTGACCGGCCATAACTTTTTCAAATGAACTCTGTTTGAGGTGATTTTTGTGCCATTGGAAAGATATCGCTGACCTCTATGCATTGATGACATTTTAGAAAGAATTTGGGATGACTGAATTTTGATAATTTATGAATCCTTCTAAATCTCTATGAGCGTTCCATATCCTCCTAGACGCCTGTGAACATTCCTGGATCATTCCTCCGCATTGGAAGTGTTTTAGACCACCAAATTTTTTTATAATTCAACAACTAAGTGAGGGTAAATCTCCCTCACCTTTACGATCTCCATCCATTTTTCTTTACTTGGTTTTACACCTTTAAGACCAACTCGAAGATATTCCATATCACCTCGTTGTGGGGTCCTAATTCTTTTGTCAAGAATAACATCTTCCTGTAGCTCGTCCAAATAATCTAGAGAAAAATCATCAGCTGCTGGAACTTAAATACTTTCATCTTCATCCATAATCATAGGATGCCCATAAAGATTCAAATTCTCAACATTTACCACTGAATACATTCGCATGTAAGATGACAGATTTAAGAGAAATACATTAGTACCAATCTTCTCCAAGATCTTGAAATGACCATATTAGATTGGCCTTAGATTTTTACCTTCACCCTTCATTCTACCATTTCTGATATATAACCATACTTGATCACCGACTTCAAACTAATGATCAATCCAATATTTGTCTTGCCTTGCCTTGTATTTAGCTTGTATTTTTTCCAACTGTTCATCCACTGCTTGATGTACCTACTAGATATTTTGAATGAACCTTTGAGATTTGTCTGTATCATCTTGTCCATGTTCTTTACTTGCTTCTCCGAAAGAAAATTCCAAAGGCGATTTAAGGAAATACCCCAAACATACTTCAAAACGAGTTTTCTGAGTAGAAGAATGCATGGCATGATTATAGGCATGTTGTACATAAGGAAACAACTCATCCCACAACTTAGGATGCTTGCTATAGTATCCTCGGAGTAGACGTACAACTATTATGTTTACTACCTATGTGTGTCCATCTGTCCGTGGATGAAAATTTGCGCTCTTCTTTAACTTAGTGTCCATGTGATCCCATAAAAGAGACCAAAACTTTCCCAGAAAGAAAGAGTCTCAACCTGATATAATAGATGTAGGAAACCCAAAATGAACCCAAACATTAGCAAATAATATCTTTGTTGTTTGTTTAGTGGTGACATGTTTCTTGCATGGAATTAGAATACACATCTTACTGAATCTATCCACAACGAAGTATAGATGATCATGACATGTCCTGGACATCGACAAACTCCCTACAAAATCCATGGAGATGCTTTCCCATGGCTGAGAAGGTACTGGAAGTGGCATATATAATCCCAACTTTATGTTGCTAGGCTTGCTTGTGGCACACATAACACACCCTTTGATATACTTGGAAATTGTTTCCTTCATTCGAGGCCAATAACAATATCTCTACAATTGTGCTATTGTCTTACCAACCCAAAAATGTCCAGAAATGAGAGATGTATGTGCTTTTCTAATTACATTTACTCTTTCATCCCTGAGTATACAAATCTTTCCAAGATGATATAACAAATTTTCATGCATATAATAATCTGATTGCTAACTGTCATGAGTTAATGCAGCATATACATCTTTAAAATCATCATCCTTAGCATATTTTTTAGCGTAACTTTCATGTGCTAAAGGATTATACCTTTGTCTTTTCGATGCCTTAACCATTGGTCTTGACGACATATCTACAACCTTATTATGAATACCTTTCTTATACCTGATTACCAAATGAAATTGTTGTAACAAACCCATCCACCTAAAAATGTCGTGACTATTGTAGCTTGGTCTGTGATTGCAAATACTATAATGGATGATGATCTGTATGAATTATTGTCTCATTTCCTATTAAGTAATACTTCAATTTCTTCACACTTTGCACCAATGCATACAATTCCTTATCATATGTTGGATAGTTAATCATAGCCTGAGTAAGAGTCTCAAAATGATAACATATATGTTTATCTCATTGCATCAATATCGCTCCCATGGCATATCCGCTTGTATCGGTTTGAATCTCAAGTGTCTCTTGCAGATTTGGCAGAGCCAAAACTAGTGCGATGTTTATATTTTCCTTCAATGTCTAAAAGGTTTTCTTCTACTTGCCTCCCCATTGAAAGAATTGTTTTACAATTTTTAATGCATGCATAGGAGATGCTATGTAAGATAGATTAGCAGTGTATTTCCTCCAATATTGTACTGCTCCTAATAAGCTCTCGACTTCTGTGATAGTAGTTGTCTTGGGCCATTTCACAATGACTTCTACTTTTGCAGGGTTTATCTTTAGTTGACCATTCTCCACAATGTAACCCAAATATACTAGAGATGTTTTGTCAAATTCACATTTAGACATTTTGATATACAAATTCTCCTTTTTCGAGAGTTCAAAAATTGTCTTGATATGCTTTATATGATATTCCCATCTTCAACTAAAAATCAATATATCATCTAAATAGAATATAATGGAATCATCTATGTAAGGCCTGAATACATCGTTCATTACCCTCATAAATGTCGCAGGTGCATGGCATAAACCAAATGGCATAACTAACCATTCGAACAACCCCTTCTTTGTATTGAAAGTAGTTTTCCATATGTCATTTTCTACTATTGAAATCTGATGGTGACCACTTTTCAAGTACAATTTAGTGAAATAAACAACATTCTTTAATCGATCCAATAAGTCATCAATTTTGGGAAGAGGATAACGGTTCTTTACTGTAATCTTGTTCAAGGCTCAGAAATCAATACACATCATCCACATGCCATATTTCTTTGGAACTAATAAAATAGGACACCCACATGGAGAGGAGGTTGGCTTGATTATTGAGATGGGTAGTATGGCTAAGGGCACGGTTTAGCCTCCTTAGTTGGTGCCCTGAGATATTGGGTTGAGTACTACCATTGGACCCCACACATATATCAGAGAGCTATAGCACAGGGAAAACCCTTGTTTGTAGACACCCTGCATACCCTAACCCTTGGGACGGAAACAAAAACAGAACATACAAGATCTATTGTGGCATAGTTGTTCCTCCTGCATTCAGGTTGCGAAATTACTATAGATTTATTCCTGCTAATAATTTGGGTATTTCAACACTGCAATATTCTTCATATTGGAGTATAACTCCATAGGAGTTAAAAAAAAAAAAAATGGATCCTGTTGGCACCATTATTTGAACCCTATCCCGTTGGATTCCTCTCTTCATCCTTATCACAGTCATACCTATCATTTTTCGACAAGTTTTTCCCATGGACCCGACCCCCTTCCAACACTCTTACTTGGGCCTCACCCCATTAGATTCCCCTCGTCACCCTAATCGTCATGATACACTTCACCCATAACCCATTTTCTGTATGGTCCCACCCCTCGCTTTTCATTTTCCCTCTTCAACATGGCCCACACCCGTAGCCAAGACTTGGAAGCTCGCTTCAATTCCTTGTCCTCTAATTTCACAGAGACCCAACAGGAAGTGAGGCAACTCAATGCAAATTTTTCCACCATCAATAAAAACATGCATTCCTCCATAGACGCCAAAATGGAAACCAACAAACAAGACCTAGATACCCAGCTTGCATCCTTCACTACAATGATTTGCGCCAAGATAAATATCCCTACAGATGTTCCCTCCTCTGACCCACCTTTGCACTCAGAAGTTAAAACTTTCTCTAATTCCCATATTTTTCATCCCCATAACTTTCAGCATGACCTATGCCTTCCGCATGTGGATGTGAGAAAATTTGATGGCTTGGATCCCAATGGTTGCGTAACTCAAATGGAACATTATTTCTCTTTGTATGAAATTATAGATGAGTTGGAAAAACTCTGGTATGGTGTTCTCCATCTAGATCAAGAATGTTGGTAATGGTGGCAATGTATAAAAAATGCCCACCAAGGGTATGTGGCTTGACACTATTTGTGGTAGAGCTTTATGAACACTTTGACACTGACCAGGGATGATTTTAAGAAACCCCCCTAAATTTATATATATAATAAATGGGTGAATTCCCATGATACATAGGAAAAATTGAAGACTATTTTATCAATAATATAATATGTATATATAATTTTTTAGCGAATCTTTTAGTCGATTATATAATCTTGTAAAATCTTGGCGAATCTTTCACTGAATTATAAAATCTTGTAAAATCTTGGAGAATCTTTCATTGAATTATAAAACCTTATAAAGTCTTGGTAAATTTTTGATAAAGTATAAAACCATATATAATAATAGGAAAATGTATTTATTAAACTGTAATATACTCATTTTACATATTTGGAAAAATAAATACAATTTGTCCATTTTCTAGACAATGTTGCATGCATCAGGGGTTGTGATTGTCAAGGATATCATTGTTATGATGCCTTATGACACTAGAAGTAGACAGACAGGGCAGGAAACTCCATGTCAACAAAAAATGGTATCATACTAGATAGTAGTGATGATGAATTTGAAGGACTATTGAAATCCTAGTAAAGTGCACCATTAAACACTAGTCAATTGTGTTGGATGTCATTTATTAGATCCCTTTGACTGGGATCTTTTTATTACATAAATCAAATCCAAAAATAACCTGAAGGGTGGTGCCCCTTCTACTACCCATTACAACATAAAGCATGCTTGAATATTTCTCCCTCTCTATTGTTTCATTAGCTCCAAGGATCACCCTTGTTTTTGTGATAAAAACAATCAACTTCTCCTTGAAGGTTGTACCCTCCCATGAATAAAAAATGTAAAATAATAGCTCTAGGAGCATGTACTGTTGCCACTGGGAATAGGCCTCAAGCAATGCTTATTTCATCACCAAAAACCTTGCAATAATCTCATAATAAATCACCCTATTCATGACATGCTTCTAGAACCTTGTTGCCAATAAACTCCCCACATGCTACATCCTTTTGTTGGTTGTTCAAGGCCAATTCAGTGACAAGCATAAGGTAAACATTCAGGATGATCATAATTCTGAACTGGATATCAACAAGGATATCTACAGGATCATCCCTTAAACCTACTAATAGAAATATCTGGTGAATCACATTTTATCCTAATATCACAATGTATTTCACAAAATGAAAGAACATTGACACCATCTTCCAGAGACAGTAGAAGTACTTTATCTAGATATCCCATATCCATCGTTCTATAGATAACCATTAGATTCTTTGCAATTAATTTTGAAAGATATACTACAAGCTTAATACTATGTTTATGCTTGTTTTCCTTTGCTACCGTATCATGATCTTTCTAAAGTAATATTGAGGTATTATTTCTACATTTTGAAAAGTATCTAGATGAAACCCCTATAGAATATTTCTTATCAATTCCATTCACAGACACAATATGAATATGCAACAATTTTTGTAGACTTATGGTGTAACCTATCACAGTGCATGGATCTATGACAATTCATTTTGAACTGATGGGATGGGTGACTTGATGTCTCCTAAACTAGTCAACACAAACATTCAAACGAGATCCACCCTTGTATGTTTTCTACACAAAATAATAGTATTGAAATATGTTTCCTTCTCTTATAATTCTGGAACTCTGGAACATGCCTGATGCATGAACAAGAAAATCCATGGCGAGCATGTATATGGATAATGGAACCACATTCACATGTAAAAATCATGACCCCTTCATGTTGAATGAGTCTATACAGATTGCAGTAGTCATTATATGACAACCAAGCTTCAAAATCGCAAATAAATGTTTGTCCTTCTTTGGGATGATATCTACCAAATCTACTTATTACAAATTTTGGAGAATTACTAAAATACCTAGAGGGATCTTCAGTGATAATGGAATTAATCACATGATGTAAAATAATGTGAATGAATTCACTCCTTTTAACTAAGTTAATTAAACAGTGAATACAATAATTAACCATACATTGAGGACAACCATATACTATTCTCATCATATTGCATGTGACCATCTTCGATTCTTCTTTGGTAAGTAGATCAGCCAGGCAGTTATCTTTGTCAGGTTTGTATTCTATGGAGAAATCAAACCCATGCAACCATGCCCTCCAATGCATGACACATTGTTGTCTTGTTCTAGCAGCATTTTATTCTGCAAAATACTCTACATATGATTAAGATCAGTATGAACTATGAAATGGACAGGTTTAAGAAGTAACATGAACAATTTGATGTTGTTCTTTATGGCTAGGATTTCTTTATATGATGACGGATATTTTAATTCAAGTTCTTTGAAACAACTGAAGGAGTACATGCAAGATTCTTCTCTATGAACATGTTTTTGTAGGACAACTGCCAAAATGACATTTGAGGCGTCTGTCTCAAGAATGAATGGCAGGTCCAACTTAGGAAGAGAAAGAGCCACGAGGTTCTAGATTTTTTGTTGAATAGTCTGGATGGCTTTAGTTGTTTCGTAGGTCCATGGTTCTAGTTTGTACTTTAATCTCATATGGAGATAGAGTACGTATGAAACCTGATTTTTATATAAGAATCTAATGTATTTTAAAGTTTAAACGACCTAAGAACCTCTGGAGTTGAGTTTTGTCCATGATTCTATCTAGAAACTATGCCAATGCCTGAAGGACATGAGTTTGAAGTTCTACTTTGACTTCATAGATAAAAAGACCAAGAAATTCAATCTTGGTTTTCCCGATCTCCATTTTCTTCTCGGATAATGCAAGGTCGTGTCTAAGAACAACAGAGAATAACTCCTCTAGATGTTTTTTATGTTGGTTAGTATCATAAGAACATACTAATATGTCAGTAATGTATGCTATTACAAAATCTAAAGGACTGAAAACATCATCCATCTTCTGAAATTCTGATGGAGTACTATTCCTCAAACCGAAAGGCAGAACAAGACACTTGTACTGGCCATGAGGAACCCCAAACCCTGTTTTATACCTATCTGTAGGTACTATTCCAATCTACCAGAAACCACTCTTTAGATCAAACTTGTTGAATATATGACAATTGAATATTTTGGCAAAGATTGTTTCTTTTGAGGGTAGTGGTTACCTGATAGGCATTGATGTTGCATTCAGGGGCTTATAGCTGATCACCATCCTTGTTTTTCCATGTTTTTGTTTTGAGTCCTTGTCGACATAAACGTTGAGCAAGCCCATGGACTTCTGCTACGCTCAATGAGTTTTTTCCGTAGGAGTTCTGCAATCTCCTGCTTGTAGTAGTCCATCTGAGTGGGAGCCATTTGATTTTAAAAAGCCTTTTGAGGAGTTCCTGAATAATGTTCTCTATATGGTAGATCCACAAAGTATTTTTCTCTACTCCAGAAAGCATTTGGAAGCTCTGCAATAGATTGCATCGCTATTTTGTCAATAACTGCTTATAAAATAGACTAGCCATTAAGATTTGCATGTTACATATCTTCTTAATATTCATCAACTATCCAACTGATTGAGGGATCATTTCTGGATATGGATCATATTGATCTAGCTTAACCCTTTCAGCATATTCAAATTTCACAGGAATCTAAATAGATTCATTCCGTACATGCAATGTAACAGTGTCTTGAGCTATAATAAAAGGTAACCAATGATTCACAAAGTCATGCCCTGACAAAACATCACAACCCAAAATAATATGTAAGTAGTGTAGAGTGAATTTCTCTACCATTAAGAATGATAGGAAGTCTCTCAGCTCGATGTTTGATATATTATCAGCTCATGATTTATAGCCCTGAATCCGGTTTCATGTTGTTCCCAGAAATATCGAGGGATAACATTATACCTAGCAGATGAGATCAATGATCCCGTGTCTATTTGTGCATCTAGCTAATATAACTTGTATCAAAAAACTTTGAAGTGATAGTAGTGACAAGCCTATCTTTTAATCCAAGCATTCTTATGCATTAACAATGTCTTTCAATAGAGTCGTTACTTATCTGTTCTTGAGGAAAAAGATAAAAAGCTTCATTTGGAACATGTGCCAAAGAAATGGATTTTGTTTGCTGCTTTGTCCTTTCTAGTCATTCTTCTTTTGAGTCAGATATTGTAGGAGAGTTTTCTTGATCCTCTAGTAATGTTCTTATTTCCTCTTGGTCATGAGAAATACCCTATTTTAATTCAGCCATAAGCATCATCTTTTGTTGCATAGTTTCCTACAACTAAAATATATTTGTTGCCCTTTGTCTCCTATGCATCCTTGATTGAATAGTGTTGGGATGGTATTGTTGGTAATGAGTATAGAGTGCATCCATTGGCTAAGGAAAACATGAATGAGGATTCTTCTTTCTATGTGTGGGAACTTTGGGGGCTTTGGAAATAGGTTTTGACAAAGTGGCTACATCAATCACCATGTTCCACAAGCGCATATTAGAAATATGATCAGTGAGTCAAGATATGGAAGAAGCATGAAACCTTTGATGAAGAAAATGATAGTGAGAGACAATTTTTCAAGCTGGAGGGAATGAAGACTAGCTAACAGGGCTTCTTCTGGGGGTTTACTATGGAGCATTTTAACAGATAAAAAATTAATGTCAGGAAATTCATCACGAGAATGTGTGCCATTTTCAGAAAGAGAAGTTAAATAAGTACAAGATGAAGGAGAGTATACAGTAGATTCAAAAGAATAAATCAAAGGAAAACTGAATTCAGGATCAAAGTCTAAAGGAGAATGAGAAAGAAGATCTCATTTTGTTGGATATAATGTTGCAGAAAAGACTGTTGCAAGATTCTTTCCAAATTTAGTCTTGGTTTTTCGAGGACACTTGGATGCCCAATGTCCTTTTTGTTTACAAATAAAACAACCATGTTCTTTCCTTTTACTAGTTCGATGCTAGACATGGATATTTTTTTTCCTAGATACTGAATAGAGGGCGTCTATCTCTTGTATCTATACCTTAAAGGTTTATGTTTTTTGCAGGAGTAACTGGAATACCATTGTTTGTAGGGATGACCAAAAGTAAGTTTGAGGGAACCTATTGTAGTGTTTACTTATAAACATCTAATGATGCTTGAGTGCTTTTGCAGATTTCTTTTGAACACATTGCCTTTGAATTGTTCTAACAATAATATCATCCAATGATGCTAATGACTGACTGTCTACTTGCAACTTATGATCAAGCATGCATTCTTTGACAAGCTTAGGAATATGAACTGTCATAGAAGACAAATAATGGTGAAGAAAGGCAATGTTAGAGGAGTCAACTGCCTTGTAGAGAAGCTTATGCATTTCACACTTAAATTTATCCAAAAGGGATAAATTATAAATTTTTTGAGACATAAATAAAATGCCATAATGTTCAATGTCCATTGGGGCTTGGCCAAGGAACTCATGGCTTACGACTTCAACCAATGCAACAACAGTATCAGAAGATTGAGTTACTTTAGTTGTTTTCTCCTGTGGTAATCCATACCACCAGTTTTTTATCATACATGCAAAACCCCATATTAATCAGAAAGTAATCTCTTGCCAAGTGACTTTGTCTTTGAGAATAGATTTATGTATGTTAGCCCAACCTTCCCATGAGGCAATTACATCATAAATTTGCTGAGGTGTGAAGCAATCTATGTTAGTGTTAGGGCCAGAGCTAGAAATATTTGTTCCAGAATAGAAGTACCAAAAAATGTATTAGCTAATCCAGGAATGTTTTTACACTTTCCCCTATGAGCTTCCTTAAGCTCAAACCAGATATGGAATGTCTGAGTATTTGACTATCCATTCTGGTGGTTCATCTTCTTTGATGTCAACCTCTCTTCTAATTTTATGCCGTATTTCTTCTTCATAAATTTAATCAGGTTCTCTGTGATGTGTTACAATTTTGGCATCATATTGTATCATGCTAGCAGTATGATTATCTTTCCATTCTTTGAAATCTGCTACAAATTTATGATACCTCTCTATTATATTTTGAGCTTTTGACACGGTGACTTGGGCATAAACTAGATGAATTGCATTCCTTCTGTCTAAACCTCTTAAAAATTTAGAGGTGATAGCAGGATGACTGGAGATACTTTCAAATGATTGGTCATCCTTTGGAAAAAAGGGTCATCTCCTGCAACTGATGCAACATTTTACCCATTTGGAATTTTAAAATACAAAACAAAGGAAAGACAGTCAACACAAAAACAAATATTGTCAACACAAAATCCATTTGGCCGTAGATCAATAGATTGAAATTGCCAAGAAAGATAAAGGAAAAGGCAAGTATAAGCATATTTCTACATAGGAAAGAGAAGAATAGTTTGTTGAAGTTGCAGGACATCACATTTGTCTAAGGATGTTCTCCCATAATGATATTTATTTCAATGAACATCACAGTTGTCTTAGGATGTTCTCCCATAAATTATTTTAGTTTCTTTTGTCACATGCTAAATGTCCAAATGTAAAGCATTTGCTACCTCTATATATTCAAAATCAATTTGACATGTGAATCATCATTTTAGTCTATGATAATGATAAATGATACCACTAGCCCAATGCCAAAGTGTATATCGCACATAATAATGATAGCAATGAAATCACTTTCACAAAATTGAATGTCAAACTAATAGTTGTAAGGCCGTTATCAGCTAAGTTCACATGTGAAAAGCTTCAGGGGTTTGAGCCTTTTGCTGGAAGTAATTAGAAACAATGCCATGGAMAACTGCAAAATTTCATTCCAAATTTTATAAAAACTTTTCTTGATTTATAATTATTTGCCTGTGAGAAGTGGCCCTCTAAACTTTTATTTACGAAGTAAAAAGTTTCCAAAGTCTCCAGTGAAAGGGTCAATATTTCTGAAGTCRRCATTCATTAGTTCAAACATGAACAACTCGATGCTACTTGCATTGATTTTGTGCTCCATTGAAGATGGCACRCATTGTAGGAGCTATACTACAAAACAAAATTGTCTTTCTCCCACCCTTGGAGCATATTATGCTCTCTCAAATAATGTTACATATTTTAGGAAATAAATCAATATTCAAGGTAAGGTTTGGCATTTAACACATAAATTTCAAATAAACAGGAAATAAAAACACATGATGCTACTAAATTGTTCAGTGAATCTAACAATAAACACAAAACAAAGTGATAATGCTCATTTCCATAACATTGATAGAACAATTAGAATTGATGATTTTGTCATTGAGTTATACAATCCTTTATAGAATAGCTTTGTAGATTTATAAGGAAAACAAATATACATGCTTGAGATCCTCTGCATAGCACTTTGCTTCAGGAAGTAGGCCCAGATAATCTAGACCATTACTTGCAGTCAAGTCAATGACCTAAATTTCCAAGAAACATAAGTGAACTTATATTTAAGAACACAAAACACTGAAGATTATAATATAGGAGAAAACATATCCTCCAGAATAGGCTGATTAGATGAATAACCCGCTGAATCAAAGTATTTATTCTTCAATAAGACCTACAATATAGTTTGCAACACTTCAATGATGGTCCCTTGTAATAAGTCTTCCAACACAAGGCCACTCTGATTCAAAATCCTAATCAATAAATAAGAGATCATCCCCATGACAGAGGACCTATACAAATGCCAAGTTTATAATAGATATCAACCTACACAGAGTGGCCCTCACTTTGTAATCATTTTAGTGTGTTTCTAGGGTTGGGCTCAACACTCATTTATTATATACCTAACTAGTTAAGACCTAACTTGTCATTATGTGAGCTCATAACTCCTCTTGGAAAGGACACCATACCTCTTGGGTTGAGTATAAATACAGACTCAAGACTTGTTTGTAACATCAATATGAGCTATTGCTCTCTTATACAAGTGACTTATTCTTTTAGCCTATGGGCATCACCAAGTTTTTGTGAACCGGGGTTTCTAATCATCTTCTTTACATCTGATCCAAATATTATGGCTAAAGGAATTTCCGTAAGGATTGTGGATCTAGGGTTTTTGGATTTTTCTCTTTGTTTAGGGTTTCCTAAGAATGATCACTTCAAGCATTTGATTCGAAGAATTTGTTGGCATGGAATTTTTCAGTTCACCCTTTCTTGGAACTTGTCTATCAAGGCTGGCTTCAAGAATGGAAAGTCCACAACAAAATTCCAATTGTGAATGCAAGTGCCTACTTGTGATATGACCCAATGCCTATGAGCATCTACTCCTCAATTCAATTATATTAACCATTTGGCATTTGCATGCATGTAATATAATCCTCAAACCCTAATGACATAATACATTAATTATGTGATAATGTGCACAACAAATGATTCTCTAGCACCAACAACTAAAATTGTTTGGGATCCTTGTGCATATAGAACAAACCCCAACAATAATAGCAGTCTAGATCAGAAACCACCATAATGAAACTTCTTCATCTAGGCCTGCTAATGAAGGAAGTTGATTAATGAATAATCTAAGTAATGCCTCATTTTTGTGTTATGACAGGCTCACTGTTCATTTTGGTTCTTAGCATATTGCCCTTGTTTTCAAAGAGCCCTTGCCCATTCAAATTGCCAAGAAAGATAAAGGGAAAGGCAAGGCTAAGCAGATTTCTATAGAGGAAAGAGAAGAACAATTTGTTGAACCTGTAGGACATCATAGTTGTCTAAGGATGTTCTCCCATAATGATATTGATTTCAATGAACATTCAATTGAGCTAGAAGAGGTAGACAGACTTGAAGCATTGTGAAGATCAACCTTTGAACTCTAGAGTTGTTATTCTTATTCTTAAAGCTCACTATTTGGGGTAAATATGTATATATGGATAAACCAAAACTGTAGGGGCTTTCTCATCACTAAATAAGATTATTTGGATCCAATAATAATCACAGGACACTAACATAGAATACCATTTCAATATTAAAGCATTCTAATGGTTTTGATTGGAGTCATTGTAGGTCCATAGTGTTACTGATAGTAGAGATTTGGTTAAAATTTAATTGTGAAATTTTTCTACTCACTTTTTGACTTAAAAACCAAACCATTAGCACCCCCTTTCGATGATTTAGTACAGGAGATCAATTACAATGCAACCATCATAATCATCTACATTGTCATGTATATGCACACTATTATAAATTTGTCTAGATTGTGCTCTCAATTGCTCATCAACTTCAAAATATTCACTCTACTCTACTATGAGATGAATCATGACCAATACTATTACTTCTTAAATAAAATAAAGAAAACAAAAATATGAAATTGAATGCATCAAGATGGGAAGTCAGAAAACGAAATCAGTGCAAACCTAATTTCAATAAATCCAAAAGGAATGAAATAACACATCCACTGCAACAAGATATAATGTGGCAATTGTCTATGGAAAACAATAGTTATAGTACACCATTTTGTCACATCGAAGTGAATTTCTGCCTAATGTTAAGTGGATTGGTGTGGTTGAAATTATAACCTGTAAACACAACCTAATCAAGAAACAATAACATTTATCCTCAGGAATCATCAATCCTAATTTGATGTGGGTGTATGCAAACCTAATTTGGATAAATCCAATAAAGACAAAAATAACACCATCGACTGCAACAAGATATATATGAAAACTTTATACAGTAAATGGCAGTTGGTACATGGTTTCATGATTCATCACAATGAAGTGGGTTTCAATCAAATTTTTGGTGGATTGTCGAGGCAGAAGCCATAGCATGTAACTAATCAAGAAAACAATATTAGATCATCCTCAAGAATCATTGCATTACACTAACAATATAGAAATGGTTATGCACTTGGAACTTGTCAAGGTTGGCTTCAAGATTGGAAAGTCTGCAACAAAATTCCAATTGTGAATGCAAGTGCATGCTTGTGATATGACCCAATGCCTATGAGCATCTACTCCTAAATTCAATTATATTAACCATTTTCATGCATGTAATATAATCCTCAAACCCCAATGACATAATACATTAATTATCTGATAATGTGCACAACAAATGATTCTTTGGCACCAACAACCAAAATTGTTTGGGAGCCTTGTGCATATAGCACAGACCCCAACAACAATAGCAGACTAGATCAGAAACCACCAGAATGAAACTTCTTCATCTAGGCTTGCTAATGAAGGAAGTTGATTAATGAATAATCTAAATAATGCCTCATTTTTTTGTTATGACAGAATCGCTGTTCATTTTGGTTCTTATCATATTGAACAGTAATTTTGACATGTTAACATATGATATCACAGTGACAGTATGTTCTATTTTGATGTCATTGATGGGAAGTGTTTTGATTAATTTTCCAAAGGTGAAAGTTGATGATTGAAGCATAGGGAATATGCTTGATTGAAGATATGGAGCAATTGAAGAAACCAGAGATGCATATCAAAGATTTACTCTATTTTTAGGGTTTGTGATAATAGAATAATAAAAGGGAGGTGAAAGTGCAAATGCAACATTGTGAGAAGGTCTTCTTTTGAGATACAAGTTGTTCACTTCTCAAGTGATACATTTCACAATCCTCAACACTTGGTTTTAGCAGTGAAAGTATCACTTTATTATATCAAACCCTAATTTTGAAGATGGAGTGAAAATGAGGGTAAAGTGGAGAAGTTTCAAGTTTTGAAGGTTCTACAGGTCTTAGTATGAATTATCAGGTTTACAGAAACTCCGTACAACACTTGATTCATCTACCAAAAAAATTCTCCACTCATATTGCTCAAAGAGAAGCCTCTAATTCCATTATTATCTTTACTTCTAGTACTTAGGTTATAATTAGAATTGGGATATTGTAATCTTGTTGAGAAATGGAAATGAAGATTTATCAACAAAAGTATTAGACCGGTTTCTCCAAACAATGTAAATGAAATAATGATTGGGAATAAATCCTACTATCCAAGCTCAAGTACCCCTAAATATTCGCATTCCAACAACATGGAGTTCACTCATATATGTCATGGAAGCTTGGCAATTACTAGCAACATAAGAATGCAATTTCATCTACTTGAATGAGCCCATTCTTGCTTAACGGAATTCTTGTTAAATCGAGTATCTAACCTTTAATACTAGGACACTATCTATGTGAAGAGATAGGTCCGATCTTCATCAAATTCCAACTTCATTTCCTATCACATACAAGAAAGAGACAATGTAATAGTTAAATATCAAATCATCAATCTTAAAATAACTTGCATCAAGAAAACGTGGCTCCAATTTTACAATGAAAAACACAAAATATAGATTATAGAACCTATTTTTACCTGAAATGCATCCTCAAATTGGCATATAGTAATCTTTCTATGATAAATAATTTATGACTTGCTCCAAAAATAGAGGGAAAATGTATCACAAGAATCACGTCATCTGTTTTATTCCATTCACTATTTCTTTCACCACCAATGGAACACATATACTAAAATAAGTGTTCCCTAGGCCCTCATATATATTTGATTAGATCAAATGTTGTGGTATATCAATTTCCCAGTTCTCATCTTGGTGCTCATTTACTTCATTCTGAACAAGACCCTCTCCACATGGACTATCATTATGAGCTTCCAAAGAATTATGTTCTGTATCAAGTTCATTAGAGAAACTTGTTGTATTGTTTTCTCCCCTTCTATCACAATATGACCGCCAAAGATCTAGTGCTCTTTCATATGGAAAATTGGAAATGTTATACTTTGTTACATATAATCTTAAAAATATATCCATATGTTTATCAATATTGTTCCTCATCTTTGAATTCAAAAATGATAGTGTAGTAAACATTCTCTCATCCTCCACTGATCCCAAAATCATGGTTTGACACAAATCCGCTAATTTGATATATTCAGATATGTTTTCCTGTAAGTATTAGATAGCACCCAAAATAGTCCATAATCTTGTTATTGCACCATATTCTAGAGGATTCTCCAAAGCGCAAAATTGATTCCACATTGTTTCAGCGAAGCGTGTGGCTTGTTGAAACAATTTTGATTGATCCAAAATACCTTCAACCTATTCTCCATGTATCTCAACCTTCTTGCAAAAGTGGTCTGCTAAAGTATTTAATTTTTCCACAAAGTCACGTTTTAAAGTAGGTTGACATTTTAAATTGTTCCAATATTCAGGGTACACCACAGACATGGCCTCCAACAATTCATCTCGAGGGAATCGCTCTCTTATCTCCGATGACAGTGACTTTGCAATTTCTATCAAGTTGTGTTTCACTGAAATGAAAACATTGTCGAATAGGTCTCTTGACACAGGGCGCTCTTTGGTGGTTCGTCTTGTCTTATCAATATAATGAAAAGGAACCATATACCCACACACTTCTATACATAGTATCCCTTTTTCATCAAACTTCAAATAATTTTCAGTATTTTCTATATCAATGATCGTAGTCCAATTTGTAAACCGTGGACCTGTGAAAGACTCTAGCATCGTATACAAATTATCCAATGAAAGGCATGCAGATTTTCTTTCATTTGTGTATTGTGAAATATACATTGTGCAACTTTGAGACATTTTCACAAGGACATTCATTTCATCTAGCATAGGAAGAATTCCAACCAATGTTATTAATGTCTCTATGTCAGTTAGTCAAAAGAGAAGATATTGAGCTTTATCTACACTGAAGCAATGTTCATACATCACCAATACCAAGGACTGGTACTCACTAAATAATTTTTGAGCTGGTCCATTCAATGAAATCTATCTTGTATCAACATATTTTAATAGCTTGTTTCCATTTGTAACACCGTCGACAATTTTTTTAAACTCTGAAAATCATTTGGGACTACGAGAAAAATATGCATAAGCCTCTAGTACAAGATCTTCAACTTTTGAAACCAATGGAAACTTGCTTACTATTTTAAATGCAAGATTCATCCTATAAGCCATACAATGAATACTCAACATATACGGTGAAGCTGATAATTGTAGTCTAACACAAAGGCCATTCCTTTGTCCTTGCATTACTTAAGATCCATCCGGTCCAACACATACCAAATTTTTTGCGATCATTAAAGGATCCATACCACCACTTTCCTTCAAACTATTATTAACAAGTTCATAAATATTTTCAGCTGTAGAATTCTCCTTCATTTTATGAACCCCGAGTAGATAGGAATTCCTAATATGGTCATTAACCATATAAATACTCATACAAATCCATGAAGTGTTATCAATAGCTGTAACATCATCCAAAGACAATGACACAAACCTAGCACTTGCAATCTTCTCTTTCATATCATCCTTTTCTACTTGAGCTAGATATTGTTGCCATTCCCAACTACTCGTTAAAGACCAATGAGAAGATGGAAAGTTTGGAATTTGAAGAAAAGATAGATATTTCATGTAATCCAGAGAATTTGTCATAGGATGCCCTTTAGATAAGATGTGAAATACAATGCTTAATTGAATTGTCTTGGATAACAAATTTATTTCCATCGTCTTTTCAAAAAGAGATGTGATGCTTCCTCCACCTACCTCGAGTTTTTGCTTACTTATTAAATATTCATTATATTCATCAACATATTTGACATGTCAACATTCCTCAGAAGATTTCCATATGA
>ML796602.1:339381-350262 GCA_009831015.1 Picea engelmannii
GCCCTCTTCTTCAGTGGTACTGGTGGATTTATCGAGAATTTTTAAAAATGACATATGTTTGTATTATAAGCTCCTAAGCTCCTCCCTGTTCATGCGTAATCGAGTACGAAAATAGTATGGCATGGTTTTGCAACTTGCATTATAATAACATATGGTTCATACATTGCAATTGGATAAAGCAGGTGCCATCAATGGGAAGATTTGTTTATTCCAATTTTCAATGTTTGTGTTGTTGATTTACACACTTTGAGTTGGGAAAAGTTGTAAGCCATCCCGAGCAGGCCTGGATTTTGACGTCCCAGCCTCACAGGACGTATGTATTTCCACTTTCCAAACGTACTTGACAGCCAGTTTTAAATGCAGAACGTAGAAAATGACGTGAAGCTTAAATTTAAAACTGTCATTTTGATGTCTGCGAATCTGTATAAACCGTCAAAATTTTTGAAAAGATGTAGACAGCGTACCAGATAATTGAACGGAAGTTTGCAGTGCTGCAGGTAAGGCATTAGGTTATTTTATTTTCTGGACTACCCGGTTGCTATATTTCTTTATTTTATTAAGTTGATGAAATTTCTGTATTTGTGAGGTGTAGGCTTTAAAGGCACGAGCTGACAAGATGATGAAGAAATAATGGCGGTATTAAAAAGAAGGGTAGGCTGAAGCTGCTGAATAGGCTAGGTAAGTTTCACATTTTTTGGATAAAGGTTTTTTTTTTCGCAGCAGAGTCATTCTTTTTCTTCGAGAACTTGCAGTGAGGAGGTTAAATATACTAACCATGAAAGAGACGAGTCTCAGAAAATTTCACTTATAAAAGAGCTTTAAGAGTGTCTTAAACTAAATAAGATTAAACGCCTTAAATATTTGTAGTTTTAAGGTTTTAGCAAGATGATAAAAATGTCAGTCAAATTATATTTATGTAATGTAACATATTAATTGATTAATACATTAATAATGTTATATAATAATTTATTAATACATTAATACATTATCTGATTAGGTTTTAGTTCAAATTCCCACATTAATACTTAGTAATACATTATATAATATAACATATTAAACTATTAATACATTAAAATATACACTTATTGATTGATATATTAATACTGTAATAACATTAATTTAATGTATTAATTAATTCATACATTATATTATTAATTAACACATTACCAAAGTATCAATACATTAATAATAAACTAATAAAATAATATATTAATAAAATAATAATACATTGAACTTAATGTATTTAGTAAACATTATTAAAATATAATACATTAACAATTAACAATATATTATTACATTATTGTAATGTATAAATTAAAGTATTAATAGATTAATGTGTAATTTATAAATTAAAGTATTAATACATTAATAATGTAATGTATTAATTAATTAATACATTAATAAGTAATACATTGTTAAAGTATTGATACCCTAATAAAGTAATACATTAATAATACATTATTAAATCATCCATTAATAGTGCATTATTAGAATATTAATATATTTATTGAAAATGATTGTGGTTGACCATGATTATGGTTTCTTATGTTCATAACTATAAATGACATTGATATTATTAATTAATATATTTTTAATAAATACATTACTAAGTATTAATACATTAAGACTTTAATAAAGTATTAACACATTATTACATTAATATAATGTATAAATTTAAGTAGAAATTTAAGTTGATGTATAATATAATATATTAATTAATTTATACATTAATAATGTAATGTATTAATTAATTAATACATTAATGTATAATGTAATATATTAAAGTACTAAAACATTAATAATACATTTTTATTAATTAATTAATACATTAATTGACAATGACCACCATTGGTTGACTATGGTTGACCATGACCATACTTAACTATGGTTGATCATGACCATTTTTAACATCCCTATAATTTCACTATGATTTGACCTTGGTTGAGCACGATTTGACAATTGTTGTCTATAGATGATCATGGCTACTCATGACCATGACTACATATGACATTAATACATTAATGTATATGGAAATGTATTAATTAATTAATTAATACATTAATACATTATTAATTAATACATTGCTAAAGTATTAATACAATAAAACATTAATTAAGTAGTAATACATTTTTAAAGTATTAATACATTAATAATGCATTATTTTTTTTGTTTGTAAATTCATGATTTATTCCATTAAAAATATAGTACTAGTACATTCAAGAGATCTGAGATGAACTGAGAGGGAGGTGGAAGAGTCATCGAGAGAGATTGACTAAAAATTTATAAAGACCTGAGTCTGCCCTTACTAGGAAACTAGGAAATCAAAACTTGGAAAAACAGCCTGCCCATAGAGGGAAACTAGGCTCTCAAAAATGAGACCAAAAGTATTTGCAGTGCTTGAGATGTCATAAAAATTGGAACTAAACAAAATTATAAGAAACCTAAAAACTAAAAGAGAATGAAAATTAACCAGGTGGGCCCCCTCAGGGGGTTTCTTCTACAATTGGTTACCCGACGAAGTCGTTGTCACTGGAGGATTTGATGGAGCTGTATTGCGCTTCCTTGGTGGGAAGTCCCATGGTTTTGATGAAGGAGGATGGAGGTGGAAAATTATTGTGCTGGAATTTCTGCATGGGGGGGAAATTCTGGACGTCACCTACTTGTGCACTTTGCATGCGTGATTGAGCCCCTATTTTCTGCCTCCATTTAGAATATAAGGGGGTTGGGTTGTTGTGATGGTCATCCGAGGACAGTGAGTGGGCTCTAGGAGAATGTGGAGAGTTGGAGGGACTTTGAACTAACACACCAGGAAGACTAAGAAGGGAGTGGGTTGAAATATTTTTTACCGTCCAATAGCTCCTTCATTGCCTTCGAGTGTGTTGGGTTGTAAGATGAAAGGTGGCCATTTCCTCCTCTGAATCATATAACAATTGTTGGATAGATCTTGGGACCAAACGATCATATCCCTCCCAACTGACCAGAGTGGGATGAAGATGTGCACTAGTCGCTCTACTTCCATGACCTTGCCTCCCTAGGAGGGGGGTGACATGTATGTGTCTGGGAATTGCAGGAACCCTAGTGAAACCTATGGAAAAACTAAGTGTTTCCACGACACCCTGTGGAACTTGTAGCTGCCACCGATGAACTGAAACGAGAGTAGGGTCAGAATGATAGAGTTGGCGAGATAAAAACAACCACAGGAGCTTTGTGTATCAAGAATAATTCCACTGAGCAGAAGTGCAAGCCATAGTCTGTGCCAAATGAGACGAAAATGGAAGTTTCTAGAGTTGAAATGGAAATTTCCTTGGGCAATCAATGCTCACACCATATTGTAGAGACGAATTCATTTCCATCGTACCTCGTTGCCTCTAGAGCTTCGCTGTAACGACTAGTGGAGTAAATGCTCGGGGCCTCGAGTACAACATGCACTTAACTTGGATGGGATGAGAGAGGAGCGGGAGCTAGGTTGC
The DNA here is from genome assembly GCA_009831015.1 of Picea engelmannii. Classification (NCBI taxonomy): domain Eukaryota; kingdom Viridiplantae; phylum Streptophyta; class Pinopsida; order Pinales; family Pinaceae; genus Picea; species Picea engelmannii. The sequence continues at coordinate 342,852 of ML796602.1, forward strand.
CATCGATTAGAACGTTGGAGGCGTCGTGAGTGGAGGCCAGGTGTACTAGACTAACACCCGCATCCAAGTAGATTAATAATGCATTATTACATTAATGTAATGTCTAAATTAAAGTATTAATTTATATTAATGTATAATGTAACTTATTAATTAATTGATACTTTTTTCCCTGCAAAAATAGTTTCCTTGTTATTCAATTGAATCAAATGAAACTTTTCAATACATACAGTGAAACTAGGCTCAAAACCATTACAACATACTCATTATGAGCTTAACATGTCATTTTTATGGGAATTGAACCTGGGTCGGGAGGATAACAATCATTCCTCACAACGATCCAAGCTAAACCAAATTGACTAATTAATTAAGTCATACTTTAATAATGTAATGTATTAATTTATTAATACATTATTAATTAATACATTGCTAAAATATTAATACACTAATACAATGTTACATTTTAATAATTCATTAATAAAGTAGGAATACATTTACCTCAGTGACCTTAGTAATATATTATTAGGACTTTAATGACCTTACTCATACATTACTAAAGTTTTAATACATAGCCTTGGTAAAGTATTAATACATAACCTTAATAAAGTATTAGTACATAGCCTTAGTAAATAGCCCACGTGTCGAACATAGCCTATGTATTAATACGATATTAACACATAGTATTAATACTATCACAATATCACCATAAGGTCACAACCTTGTCGTCACAAGGCTATGTTCATCACATTGTAATGACAAGGCTATGTTTGTCACATTGAAATGACACAGCATTTGCATCACATTGCGATGAAATGATATTTGCGTCAAATTGTGGGAGTGAATCTCTTGAGCATATTCAAGATCTATTCTTGGTGAAAGATTCATTGCAGGTACTCTTGGAAGTTCTGTAAGTCCGAAGTATTGATGACGAAAGTTTCAAAGTTTTAGAAATACTGAAAAACCTTAGTTTCTAAGATGTACGTGGGATATCAGTCTAATAGGGTGTGTACATACATAGGATATTAGTATAATATGGTGCGTACATACGCGGGATGACAATATAATATGGAGCGTACATGAGGAAAAGCCATAGAATCTTGAGCAAGTGCTGGTTCCAGGTTCCTGAAGTCTGAAGCAAGTTTACAGAACAATGGTCTACTGGTTCAGATCTGCTATAGAAGATATGGTATGGTTATATGTTGTCTTCATGCTTATATTTTTTCATGGTATGGTGAATGCTCGAGGCATTCTTTGTATGGTTGTATTGATGTCTAAATATTGTAATTGGTTGGTTGAGTAGTTCAGATCTGTTCTGATTAAGGAATATCCATTAATATGTAATGATGTATTGTTGAGGAGCATGCATAGGTTGTTAGATGGCATAGATATATTCGTGATTGGTTATGGTATAGATTAAACAATCAAAGGTAGAGTGCAGTGGCAAGATCATAAGTGGATGTGACAGAGGCAGAAAGGGTCTGAAGGGCCAGAAGGTTGAAGTTTCATAAACCCTAATTTATGAAAGTATACACAGGTTGAAACTGGGACATGACACGTACATATGTGTGCTACAGTATAGTTAGACCACGTACATACATGGTTGTAGTATAAATAGGTCGCCTACATGTTGAAAAATTGGTATCTGTTGATGATTGATTCCTCTTCTCAGTTGGTGCTGAGATTTGCAGGTTGAGTATTACATTGAGAGTTAGTACTCTTGTGGAGTTGTTGCTGAAAAACCCCCAAGAATTGTAGTCTGTAATATAAAATAAACTTATGCATATATCTTGTGTTCCTTGTGGTAATGGATTTATTGATGATATTTTATATTGATATATGTTTAGATACAACTTGTTATAAATGAAAGTAATGAATTATGATTAAATGGTGATTACTAACAAAGGTGTTTTTGTAAAGGAGTGAAAATATTCCTACACTGATTCACCCCCCCCTCTTAGTTTGGTCGATGTGTCCAACAATTTGTCACATTACAAACACAAGATATTTTCATCACATTGTGAAAAGGAGGCCATGTTTGTCACAACGTGATGACAAGGCTATGTTCGTCACATTGTGATGACAAGGATATGGTCGTCGCATAGCGATGATAATATGTTTGCATCAAATTGGGATGATGAGATATTTGGATCACATTGTAATGACATAATATTCGTGTCACAATGCGATGACAAGGCTATGTTCATCACATTGTGATGAGAATGATATGTTCAACACATTGCTACAACAAGGCTATATTCGTCAAATTGTGATGACAAGGCTATGTTCGTCACATTGCGATGACAAGGCTATGATTGTGACATTGTGATGACAAGGTGTTGACACTTGAATCTGTTGGCACCGAAACGACAACATCATGAGGATGTAAATCCCCCTGCATTTTTATAGAGGTGGTACTCCTCTTTAAGATTTTATCGGGACTCTAAATCTTCATAATATGGGACTTTGCAGAAGTCTGTTATGGTAATAAAAAAAATATAAAAAATAACATGAAAGAAAATGTTTTTTTTTTTTTTTAAAGAAAGTTCCCGAGAAATGACTAGGAACCGCAGACTTCATACATTTAAAAAGATAGAAAACATTTCCCCACATCCATCATAATTAAACTAAATATTTCTAATCACATAAAAATAAAAAGAAGATGGTCCACAAGCATAAGAGAAATTTAACACACTGAACATGGGCAGCTCAAATAAATATAATGATAGATCAATCTAAAATACTTTATACTCAAAACTCAGAGTTACAAATCATAGTGAAAACTGATTCCAAAATAACTCTCTTGAAATTTTTAAAAACTATATATAGTCTCTTACATATTCTTTGAAATTTAAAATGTGTTTTTCCTTAGGAATAGTATTGAGGCTCCCACGGACCATAAAGAAAATAGAAACAAGAATTAATATTGTAGAAGGAGGATTGTGGGCGATAAAATAACAACAAGACCTGGAAAGAAGATAAGAGAAGTTATCAGACTTCAGTTAAACCTTTCTAATAAAAGAAGCGGAGTAACTGGGTGAAGGAACTGATAAATAAATAAATATTTGATTAGCATAAACTTTCTATGATGGTCTCTCGTGTCTTCATCTGCTTGCTGGTGTCATTTTATTGTCTTCATCGACGGTTACAAGAACTATCGTACAAGTTTCTTCTTGAAAATTTTCCTTTAATTAATGCCTCATTAATGAATTCACATCATTAATAAAAGCATATTGAAATTGGGTCCCTCTCCTTTTTTTAATAAAAGTTTTAATTAAACTTTTATTTTTTGAAATTTAATTAATTTCCCTTTAAAAGAGGATGATTGTGTTTTAATTCTCTGGGAATTATAATTAACTTTTTAGCCATGGAAATAATTTAAGAAATTATCTTCATCGTCTTATATTTCCAACTATATAATTTTTTTCCAAATACGTCGCCTGGATCTCAAGATATGAGCTCGTGAAGTTGAGTTGTCACGCATGCCCATTAAAAAATGCAGCTAACTAATATTTTAATTTTTGAGAAAAATGTATAAACATTCAGCACTTTAATACTGTACCACCATATTCTACGTGAAAATACCTTTCGAGTGGTATAAATTGTGTAGCAAATGGAGTTCGGGAGGTCAAGATATAGCCTTTACCGTCGATCAAGTTTGATTGGTAAATGTGGACCCTTGATTTAATTTCGACATCCTTTGCTGAATTTCAAATTTTATTCATTATTCTTATCCCACATGTATGAGAATAAAAGACTTTTAGTGGTATATAATGTTAATTGTAACATACACTTGACAAGAAATAATAAGAGAGGAGACTATGGAGCTTGGAGGATTCGACCCTTGGAAAATTGTCGAATATAATAATAATTTTTCATGCCCATTCAACGACCAATATTTCCAGTTAGCAATGATGATTCACCCAACCAAATGTTGCCACATGTCATCACTCGGTAGGCCAACAATCTTCCAATAAGAATCTTCCAGATTTCATCCAATATGATCATGCCATGTGTCACTTTTTGTATGCTGACACGTGTCTCCATTAATTAGTTGGCATGTGGGTATATCTCATTGGTTAATAAAGTTCCATGTGTCACTTGGAGATGTTCCTCATATAAATTACGATAAGAAAAATATTATTAAAATAATATGGTGGGTTTGCAGGGTTATGTGAATGTGGAGGTAGGTGAGAATCTTATAAATCACTGCGAACCTGCGGTAAGACATATTAAGAAATAAGTGTGAAAACTTCAAGTGGATAGGAGAGGAGACTCGATGGGACGGACTTGCACCTGATATATGAAAGAAATATTATATCATCAACCCGTGAACCCGCAATAACTCATATATTTGGCTAATTGTTGGAGGAGTTACATAGTAAAGATTAGTAAAAAGAATTGTGTGCATTATGAAGGTGGCAGACGTCAAAGTGCATTTTGAGGGTACCAGAGATAAAACATAATATTAGGAAATATCACCAATGCGCCAACCTGTGGTAAGCCATAGTAAATAAGAATAAGTCTAGAAATTATATAATGGGTCATGTGAAATATGGAAAGAAATATGGAAAATATGAAAAATGAAAAGAAATATATGAGAAATAAAGGAATTACGTGAAATTTGGGAAAGGAAAAATGGAAAAAAAAGAAATGGAAAAATGGGATAATGAAAATGGAAAGGAAAATAAAGGAAAAGGGAAATGAAAGTGAATGTGGAAAGGAATAAGGAAAAATTGCTAAGTGTGGAAAATGGTAAGGGAATATGAAAGTAATGAGACAACGGGAAAAATGACTAAGTAGAAATGAGAGAATGAAAAGAGAGGAGAGAACATGTCACTTAGAACATTTTTCATATTTCTTCTTGTAATACCTCCATTGGAATTCTGGACATAAGTACATGTATCTTGGTCATGGAGACTCTAATTTTGATTCCATAAAATGCTATGAAATGCATGGTGAAGATGATACCGAGGGATATGAAATGAACATATAATAGTTCAAATATCTTCATCTTCCAATATCATTTCTTTTTTATTGTTCCAGGAATGGGAACATATAGATGACCAAATTTTGGTCAACAACTGGCTCCAACTACGGGACAGTAACCCCATGTGGGTTGCTGAGAACACCAGAATATCAAGACCAACTACCTTATCCATTGTGTTGTGGAGTCATATTCAAAATTAATTCTTTAAATTCTTCTTATTTCATGGAGTTACCTTCACGTTTGACTGCAAAACTGAACTGAAGAAACAAAATATATACATACATGATCTACCTACCCTAACCTAATTGAAAGAAATGGGAACCTTAGGTATAGGAATATCTCCAATGGATCCATTCGAGTATCCCATTGACTTATGAAATGGGCTCCAGTAGTAAGAAAAATATTGGGGTTGCTACCATTAAATCAGGAGCATGCCCAAAATGTACCACAATGTGATCGAGCAATGTGTACAAAATACTTGTTTGTGTTGGTGGGCTGACAATATTTTTGAACCAATATTCAATATAATATACTCTTGGCTTCCCCAGAGTGTTGATATCTTCAATCAAATGAGAAATGTCTTTGTTGAAAATATTCATTTTTTCTTCTTTTTCCACATTCAAGATTATTGTTTCATTGGCGATGTTTTGGATATTCTCTTCTTTATTCTCAAAATTGTTTTCCTCCACCAATTATTCTTTATTTTGGCTGAATTTTTCTTGCATATTCAGTGGAGAATTTTTAATTTATTCCTCATATAGAGTATATGATATGTTGATATCCTTTTCTTGGTCTTTGGAATTCTTTCCTTCATTCTCAACAACAAGATTTGATTCAGAAAATTCTTGTGATGTTTCATGATATTCTTCTTCTGAATCATTCATTTCATCCTTTTGTGTCCATGTGGGAGAGGGTGGGTGGGAAACAACATTTAAAACATCAACAAAAGCGTATGAATGCACCTTTGAGATAAAAGTTTCTACAAATGAATCTTATAACACATCCCATCTCGTAATGGAGTTAAGCATTAATGAACTATACCATTCAAGAGCATCCTCTCATAGAGTTTGTAGGAATAATTTACATGTAACATTGTCTTCAGTGAGGTTGAAATCATAATATGTACCTTTAAAATTAATCAAGTGTTGTTCTGTATCTTCTGAAGCATCCCCAAATAATGTAGAAAAAATTTCAATAGGAATATTGGGCATTTGAAAGTCTATTTCTGGTATATTTAAAGGGGTATTATGAAATCACCTCATTCTTTGAGTATTTATCCCTTTTGTTGAATATTGCAAAGCCATTGATGGGCCTGATCAACAATATAAAGAAGTATTATAACATGAATGAAACCCTTAATTTTGAATTTTTTTCAATGGATTTTCTAGGGAGTTCACTCTCCCGAATATTTGGTGCTTCTCGTTGTTGAAATATACACTGAACACTGAGAGAGGGGGGGGGGGGGAATCAGTGTCTAGAAATTTTGGCTACTTTTCACACTTTCATAGATTAACTAAATTAACTGAATAAGATATCTAGTTCAAATAATTATTTATAAACATCTAAAACACAAACTCTATGAAGTAGATATAATATATTTCTTTTATTTATTTAACTTGTATGAATACATATAAAATCAATCCTTTAATATCTTCAACTTCAACTAAATATGAGAGATCCAACTCTCTAATACAAGACCCAACTTGTAGTTCTCAGATCGAACTGAGAAATGAGGAATCAAACCCTCATAACAAGACCCATCTTGTTAATCTTAGATCCAACTGAGATGTGAGGAATCAAACCCTCATAACAAGAATCAACATGTAAACATGCACCAAAATGATAGAATGAACTTCCATTCAATCCATTATATATACATATATTTAATCCACCAAGACACCCTTAGATTCACCACCATTTCTGGTTTATATAGTATTTCAAACGGTATAGGATTGAACTAATGTGTCTTTTTTCCAAGAACCATTGCACCTCTTCATTTAACTGACTAATCATGATTCAAAATTTGTTCTCATGAGTTGATCATAGATATGGATTGACCCATTATATCATTCTCATGTTTATGTTACATCCTCAATTCGTTAACAGATCATATTCAATCTTTTATCGATTCGATGTATTGTTATGGTGTTAATTCTTTTTTGAATTACTCTACAGACCTTAAGTTGTTTACATAAATGAAATATGTATGAGGTGCTTCCTTCAACCCAATGTTCAAATAACCATGGGCTAATCCATTTTAATCGTTGTTCATATAACATCTTTTTTCAGGGTAAAATCATGAAGCTGGGTAACACTTTTGCTTGTTTTATGACAAAAAAAACTGTATTTTCACAAGTTCTTCAACTTCTGGCATACAAAAGTATTTTTTTTATTTAGAATTTCACTTTACAGTAAAAACAAAACTTG
>ML796602.1:350507-373085 GCA_009831015.1 Picea engelmannii
AAAAATGTTGGTATCAATTCTCAAACTAAATTCTGAGTATTTGTAGGAGTCCGCTACCTCCAAAGATGAAGTAAGATGGAGAGAATTTGCAGTTTCCTGCAAACAGTCCCATTTTCAAGTTTTCGGCCGAAATATTTTTTCGGTCGAAACCTAGTTTTTAACGGAATCCGTTAAAAATAAACGTTTCGGCCGAAATATTCTTACCGCGGGAAAATAATTCATTTTAAAAACATTGTACACGAATTTTGATGGCACCGTTAAATTTGACGTGAAAATTTTCGGCCGAAAAATATTTCGGCCGAAAGTAACATTTGTTCGGCCGAAAAATTGACGCTAGAAATTTTGGAGACCCGATTGTCACGAAAGTGTTACCCAGCTTCATGATTTTACCCTTCACCCTTATTCCTCTATCACGAGACCAATGTTTGGAACCAAGTCCTATGGACTTCGGCCTTCTTGCATTTAATCAGAGTAATACTTCCTAAAGTAAACTTTGTCAAAGTACATATGAGTACTCTTTGTGAACATATTTTTCATATGCCCTTCAGCTAAGAACCAAGGGCTTAACTCATTTTGTCACGTAGTTATTGAACTTGGCCCTCAAGTTTATTTTAAGAACCTTCGCATGACCAAGAGCTAGGACTGTTAGAATTAGGCCAATAGGAGCTCCAAGTCTTCGGGTAGTCAATATTATTTGAGTTTTCAAACTTTGTATCCTTCCGTAGTAAATTTCGTAGAATTGTGTATACTCTATTCATTAGCATATTAGATGGTCTATTTTAATCTTCCTTTGAATGGATGATCCTGGCTTACCCAGAGGCTTCAAAAAAATCAACAATCACAACTTAATCAGGAGTTGAGATCTATGGTTTGTGCTCTTTCAACATAGTGGAGCTTTAACACTTGACCACTGTGCATTTTAATCTTGAGTTGATGTGTGTCCATAAAATTCAACAGTACAGATCATTGGGTGTTGCCTCCACCAAGTTAATATTCATGTACATTACTATTGTGCTATTGGATCTCGACCGTGGATCTTCCTCCTCAATGGATGGTCAGATCTTATTTCATAGATTCCACACTCTGGGACTCTGGGTTACTATAACTTTGAAGTAGTTCAATTTCTTTAGAGTTTTACCTACTGAATAAGTCATAAAATGACAGTGACAATTTTTAGTCAGTTAACATCTCATGCTTACACTATTCTTACACTACGCTTGATCTAACGGTCATTAGATATCCTGGAAGATCTTAGATCAATCACCAACGTTAGTTCGCGACTTCGAAGTTAGAAGATTCGACCATTTTTGTAGGTAGGAGAAGATGGATATCCTTGGAGGTTGTAGTCCCAGAGTGACATGGTATGCTAACGTCACCTAGGTTGAGGTGGACCCATAGTATGTGTGCCATGTGTCACCTTGATTTGTGACTTTCAGAGTCCTTATGTGCCACATCGACCTTGCCCCGTGTCACGATCTGATTGGGCCACATGCCATCTTTGTCTTCTGCCACATGTCTACCTCCTGGATCATGGCTTTTCACTTCATGGCTTCATTACTTCGAGGCTCCGAGAAATTTTCACTTTTTTTTATCAACCTTCGAACATCTTCGAAGTGTCGAATATATATATATATATATATATATATATATATACCATCGTAGATCTTCAACTGTCTTGATCCAACGACCTTTGTTTATTCCGAAACTCCAGGGTTCTGGATTTCTTGATTCAACTGAGCTATTTATCACCGAATTAGATCAAGGATGGAGTTGACCGCGCTCTAACATTTTTTACTCTAGATCAACGGTTGACGTGATTTCCTGATCCGAAGGTCGACGAGAGTTCGTGATTCTGAGGCTTCGGCCTTTGGGTAAACTTACTTGTTTTAGACTCCTTTTTGTCAGAGTGGTCAGTGCCATAGTTTTGACCACCTGATCTAACGGCTCGTATTTCTCTCGAGGATATCTTAGATCAATGGTAAGAATGAGTTCATTTAACCTGAGACTCCAGAATATTGTGGCTTACTCAGTCCTTCCGCTAAACTCGATCGAATGATCACGATAGATCCCGAGCTCATCTAATGATTGTTGTAAATCGATCTTTTACAAAAGGATTTTTTCACTCGCAGACCTCTATCTCCCATGTTACTTCAAATGTGCCATCTTTTCTGAGCTTTAGGAACATCAGATCTCTATTGATCCTATCGTGATCAACACTAATCATGAATTGATTCTGCCCCAAGGTGATATTCCTCAAGGTGATGTTCCTTTTATTCTTATCATTGTACATGTTGGACTCATGTTGCCATCAATGACAACACACAATCGATAATTCCAACAATCTCCCCCTATCATTGATCTCATTTTCAAGTTGGAAGACTGAAATTTTACTTATACCAAATACTGATACCAAATTTTTTTTACTATTTTTCTCCCCCTTTTACATCAATGACAAAGTGTTAATCTTTTATTTGTTTTTATCCCCCTGTGAATGTATCGGTTGTTATCTCAATCTCTTGGGATTTTTTGTTCAAATAGGTAGTCTTATTGATACCAACTTTTGTAGTGATCAAGTCATTTAAACCTAATCAAATGACTTCCTCATTTGATGACCAAATTAAATACGCTCCATGATTTTTTACTATTTCATAGGGTTTTATTGTCTTCTCCTTTGTCTTAAAGGACAAGGGTGTGAATCTTATTAATCTTCTTATTATGTTTCTTTATTCTTGTTGATATTCTGATCTTTCACAATAATATCATTGATCAATATCAATTGATTTAATTTCCATTCTTCAACCAATTTAATATCTTATTCACTGTCCTTTGACTCTGCAGAAACCAACTTCAACTTTTTTCCCTTAAAAATAAGATTGAATTGGTCTGTTCATCTGTTGTTTGTTAAGTCCTCTTCATAATTTTTTCATTCTTTTGGAAATTCCTCATTGGGTTTAGATCATACCATACTTTAGTAGTATTTTTTAGTACTTACATGAAATCATGTTGTAAAATTCTTCCTCCTCCCTTTTATTAATATTTTATGTTGAGGGGGAATTTAGTAGTTCATGGAAATAACATTGGAAAACTTCCAAGATTTTCATTGCTCATTTCTTCTGGATGATATGTTATTTGAAGATTCATCATTATCATCATCGTTCTATGTAAGTGATAATTCTTCATTTTTCGTCTTTGGGATTTTATGTTTGCATTTTTCTTTCAATGGTTAATGTACTTTTAATCTACATGATATCATCAGGATCTGCTATTGTGTCATTTTCTTTCAAATATCTGAATTTCACATTTCTTATTAGGAATTTCATCCATCATTTTCTTGTTATCAATTTCTTCATTTTCAGAGGCCAAATCATCTTTCTTTCTTTCTATTTCATATTTTCTTCTCCACACATTTTCATGAGATATTATGTTTGTTGGATCTTTCTTTTCTAATTTTTTCCTTTGAGACTTGTCATTTCTTCTTTTATTCTAACATTCAATAGTTTTTCTTCCTGACTTTTGTATGAATTACTTATCATGTATTGACTTCTTGATTTTCTGTAGTTTTGAGATTTGTGAACAAACCTATCACAATTGTAACTTCTCATTGTATGACAAAAATTTGTTGTGTGGCCAATATAATTGTATCTCCAACATCTCATTGAGTTATTGGACCTTCCTAAATTTTTCTTTTCAAAATTCTTGCATTCCATTGCTTTGTGACCAAAGTTATTACAATAAAAGCAATAACCATTGAAGGTGTTTCCATACTTGGGTCTATTGTGACATGCAAAGTCTGTCTTTTGATATGTTTCTCGTTTTTTAATTTTATATCTTCCTTCCCTGAAAAAGTTCATGGTTTGTTTTAGATTTGTGACTGTACCTTTTTCTTTTGAGGAGAATGATACTTTATCATGCTTTTGAATGGTGCTCCATTTTCCACCTTTTTCTTTCTTATTGTATCCTAGACTTCTTTTGTCATTAGTTGGTATTTGACTATTCCAGATATCTAAGATAGCTGGAATGTTCTATAATTTGAAACTTTATTTTGTATTTTCATTCTTCTTTTTTAGGTTGATAACTTTCATTTCCAACATGTGACATGTTTTTTTCTTTTTAGTCAACTGAATTTTCAAGGCTTCTTATTTTTCCTTGGCTCCTTCAAGTTGATTCTTTAGATTGATGACTATCTCTTCTATACCATCCAAGAATTTTGTGCAGTTATTAGTTTTGTCATATTTCTTTAACTCTTCTATATATTTTGTTAGATCAACAACTTCATTCTTCAATATTTTGATTTCTTCCTTGTTTTCTAGATAAATCCTTTTGAGGTTAATGACTTCCAATTCCAACCTGTGGCATGATTCTTCCTTTTTATTTAATTGGATCTTATATGCTTCTTATTTTTTCTTAGCTTCTTTAATTTGAGTCATTAGAGTTGCATTAGTACTTTCATTTATCTTTTTGACGTTAATAATTTCCAATTCCAACATGTGACATGATTCTTCTCTTTTAGTTAATTGGATCTTCTAGGCTTCTTCATTTTTCTTAGTTTCTTCAAGTTGAGTTTTAGACATATGAGAATTTATTTTGTCTCTTTTAGTACTTATTTTCATGTGTCTTTAATTCTTCCATTTCTTCTATTATATTAACAACTTTGGTTTTCAATCTTTCGATTTCTTCTTCTTTGTCTTCTAGCTGAATCTTTTGTTCATGCTCTTCATGGTTAGATTGATCTAACTATTGTAGTAGCAACATATATTTCTTTTGAAGTTTCTCCAACTCTTCAAAAGTGCACATAATTGTGTATTCATGTTGGTCAAGAACATCCTTAGTAACTTCAATATAGAGACCATTTGTTGGTTCCATGCTAATCACTTCAAATGTAGTTATAACATCATTCTTAAAATCTAATAGTTTTTCTTTAGTGAATATTGAGGTATTCATCAATTCATTGATGTAGTAGTCTTTTCCATTGATGACTAGGTTTGCATCAATTCTTTGATGGAATTTTCTTCTTCTATATTTTGTTCTTTATTCTGATCATAATTCTCTTTATCTATATTTTGTTCTACAATCTGATTTGATTTCTCCATTTCTAAGTTTTGTTCTTTAATCTGATTGAATTTCTCTATTTCTTTGTTTTGTTCTATATACTTATTTGAATTCTCCATTTCTTTTTTTTGTTCTTTATTCTGATAAGAATTCTCTAGATGGCGCCATATCACTTTAGCAGAGGTGCACTATCCCATATTTTCTTTGACTTGGTCTGACAGTCCATTCTCAATTTCCTTTAATGCTATTGAATTATTTTTCTTTGCTTCTTTTGCATATTTGGTTTTGTTAATTAAGGTAGTTGAGTACCAAGGTTTAGATACTACTTAATCCCAAAAACCAGATCCTCTTGACTTCAAATAATGTTTCATTCCTTCCCTCCACGAAAAGTAGTTTGTTCCATCAAATCATGGAGCTTCATTTGTAGAGAAAGCCATTTGTCCACCCATTTCTTGAGAATCTACCTTTCAATGTTTAAATTGTGTTGAAGGCACATGTTCTGATACCAATTGTTGAAATATACACTCGGCACTAAGAGGGTTGGGGGTGAATCAATGTTTGGAACTTTTGGCTACTTTTCACACTTTCATAGATTAGCTAAATTAATTGAATAATATATGCAGTTCCATTAATTATTCATAAACATATAAAACACAAACTATATGAAGTAGATATAATGTCTTCCTTTTATTTATTTAACTTGTATGAATACATATAAAATCAATCCTTTAATATATTTGACTTCAACTAAATATGAGATATCCAACTCTCTGATAAAAAACCCATCTTGTAGTTCTCATATCCAACTAAGAAATGAGGAATCCAAATCTCATAACAATACCCAGCTTGTTGATCACAGATCCAACTGAGATGTGAGGAATACAACCCTCATAACAAGACTCAGCTTTTAAACAGGAACAGACCTGATATAATGGAATTCCATTCAATCCATTATATATACATATATTTACTCCACCAAGACACCCTTCGATTCAACACCACTTCTGGTTTATATAGTATTTCAAACGGTATAGGATTGAACCAATGTGTCTTTTTTCCATGAACCATTGAACCTCTTCATTTAACTAACTAATATTGATTCGAACTTTGTCCTCATGAGTTGGTCACAGTTATGGATCAACTCGTTACATTGTTCTCATGCTTATGTTGCGTCCTCAGTTATCCAAGAGATCATATTCAATATTTTACCAATTGTTTGTATTGTTATGGTTTTAATTCTATGTTGAATTACTCTATAGACCTTAAGTTGTTTAAAGAAATGAAATCTGTATGAGGTGCTTCCTTCAACCCAATGTTCAAATTACCACAATCTCAAAACCACGGGCTTATCCATTTTAAGCATTGTTCATAGCGCCTCTTCTTTCACCCTTATTCCTCTATCACAAGACCAATGTTTGGAACCAAGTCCTTTGGACTTCAGCCTTCTTTCATTTTATCAGAGTAATACTTCCCGAAGTAAACTTCGTCGAAGTACATATGAGTACTCTCTGTTGACATATTTTTCATATTCCCTTCGACTAAGAACCAAGGGCTTAACTCATTTTTTTGTGTAGTTATTGAACTTGGCCCTCAAGTTTCTTTTAAGAACCTTCACATGACCAAGAGCTAGGACTGTTAGAATTAGGCCAATAGGATATTTCGCACTCCGGATATTCACGATTTTTGAAATTTGAAAACCTTGTATCCTTCCGGAGTAAATTTCACGGAATTATGTATAATCTATTCATTAGTATATCAGATGGTCGATTTTAATATTCCATTGAATGGATGATCCTAGCTTACTAAGAGGCTTCAAAAAAATCAATGATAAAAACTTAATCAGGAGTTGAGATCTACGGTCTATGCTCTTTCAACACAGTGGAGCTTTAACACTTGGCCACTGTGTATTTTATTTTGGAGTTGACGTGTGTCCATAAAATTCAATGGTCCAGATCATTGCGTGTTTCCTCCACAAAGTTAATATTCATGCACGTTAATTTTGTGCTATTGGATCTCGACCATGGATCTTCCTCCTCAATTGACGATCAAATCTTATTTCAGAGCTTCGACATTCCGGTACTCCGGGTTACTAGAACTCTAAAGTAGTTCAATTCCTCCAGAGTTTTATCTATTGAATAAGTCATAACACGACAATGACCGCTTATTTTTGGTTAACATATCATGCCTACACTATTATTCCACTATGCTTGATCTAACTGCCATGAGATATTGTGGAGGATATTAGATCAATGAACAACGTTAGTTCACGATTTTGACCTTTAGAGCTTCAGGTATTTTTGCAGGTAGGAGAAACTGGATATCCTCAGAGGTTGTAGTCTCGGAGTGACATGGTATGATGATGTCACCTAGGTTGACATGGACCCATATTATGTGTGCCATGTGTCACCTTGATTCATGAATTTCACAGTCCTTATGTGCCACATCGACCTTGACCCATGCCACCATCTGATTGGGCTACGTGTCATCTTTGTCTTCTGCCACATGTCTACCTCCTGGATCATGGATTTGAACTTCGTGGCTTCGGGAGTTTTGAAATTTTTATATCAACCTTAGAACATCATCGAAGTGTCGAATATATATCTACCACCATAGATCTTCAACTATCTTGATCTAGAGACCTTTGTTTATTTCGAAACTCTGAGGTTCGGGAGTTCTTGGTTCAACTGCGTTATTTATCGCCGAAGTAGGTCAAGGCCAGAGTTGACCGCACTCTAACAATTTTTACTCCAGATCAACGTTTGACGTGATTTCCTGATGCGACAATCGACGAGAGTTCGTGACTCCAGGGCTTCAGCCTTTGGGTAAACTTACCTGTTTTAAAATACTTTTCACTGGAGTTGACAACCTTATCCAACGGCTCGTATTTCTCTCAAGGAGATATTATATCAATGATATGCATGAGTTTTTTTAAACCAAGACTCTGGGATATTGTGGCTTACCCTATCCTTCCACTAAACTCGATCGGACGATCATGATATATCTCAAGCTCATCTAACGGTTGTTGTAACTCGATCTTTTAAAAAAGGATTTGTTCACTCGTAGAACTTTTTCTCCTTTTTTACTTCAAATGAGCCATCTATTCTGATCTTTGATTATCGTTTCTTCCTTCTGGGATTTGTGTAAATGTTCTCCTTTATGCACTGTATTTATCAATCAGAAGGCTATCTCTTCTGAGCTTTAGGAACATAGGATCTTTGTTGATCCTATTGTGATCAACACTGATCAATAATTACTTATGCCCAAAGGTGATATTCCTCAAGGTGATCTTCCTTTTCTTCGGATCACTATACATGTTGGACTCATGTTTCCATCAATGACAACACACAATAAATAATTCCAACACTCGTTTCTTTTTTAAATTACAAAAAAGGTGAGCCATGCTTAAAATAAGCAACAATTTTCTTGAATCTTCTTCTTGAAACTTTGAGCCATGGATATTTTTGGTTCCTCAGATATATTGAAAATAAATCCTTCCCTAGTATGGTCGCCAAAAATGTTGACGCTTGAATCTGTTAGGACCAAAATAGAAACTTCACGAGGATGTAAATCCCCCTGCATTTTTATAGAGGTGGCACTCCTCTTTAATATTTTCTCGGGACTCTAAATCTTCAGAATATGGGACTTTGCAGAAGTCTGTAGTGGTAATCAAATAAATATAAAAAATGACATGAAAGAAAATGTGTTTTTTTTTCTTTTAAAGTTTTTTTTTGAGAAATGTCCAGGAACCGCACACTTCATACATTTAAAAAGATACACAAAACTTCTTCACATCCATCATAGTTAAACTAAATATTTCTGGTCACATAAAAATAAAAAGAAGATGGTCCGAAAGAATAAGAGAATTTTAACAGTGTTAACATGGGTGGCTCAAATAAATATAATGATAGATCAATCTAAAATACTTTATACTCAAAACTTAGAGTTATAAAGCACTGTCAAAACTAATCCTGAAATATCTCTCTTGAAATTTCTAAAAACATATACAGTCTGTTACATATTCTTTGAAATTTAAATGTGTTTGTCCTTAGAGCTGAGATTGGGGCTCCCGCGGACCATAAATCAAATAGAAACAAGAATTGATCTTGTAGAAGGAGTATAGTGGGTGGTAAAAGAGCAACAAGACCTGGAAATAAGAAAATAGAAGTTACCAGACTTCGGTTAAACCTTTCTAGTCAAAGAAGTGGAGTAACTTGGTGAAGGAATTGATAAAGAAAGAAAGATGTGATCATCATAAACTTACTATCATTGTCTCTCATGTATTCATTTGCTTGTTTCTCTCCTTTTATTATCTTCATCAACGATTTCGAGAATCGTCTCAACTATTTCTTTCCCCTCTAGAAATTCCCATACAAGTTTCTGTTAATTTTTCAGAAGCTAGGTTAAGCATGTAGTTAATTTAATTTCATCATGTCTTAACCATAAACAATAATGTTGAAACAACCAAGATCACAAGAAGAAACACCATGCACAAGAACACAAGATATATCCTGGGAAACCCTTCTCAAACAAGTGAGAAAAACCCAATCAAATCCTTTGCTGTATTCTTCAAGAGAAAGACCTTTCACCACTAAGAATGACTTAGCACACAAGAGGGTGCTTAAGCTCTAGAACACTAGCACCCAAGAGAGGTGACCACCTTTTCCAAAGAGAAGTACTTTTTGAAATTTCCAAAACATATGAGAAGGATATGATTCTACAATGGAGAATCATCTCCTGCTTATATTAGACTTTGACCAATTAACAAGGGAGTCTATTGGCACAACAGGGCTGACCTCTTTAACTCAAATATACTTTATTATTATATTTATTATAATAATTAATATTCACATTATTAATTATCTTATTTATATTAATCATATTAATATAGGGCCGACTTGTACCCTTTACATAATAACTAGGGTTACAGGTAGGTCTGACTCTTGAACAATATATAACAAAGGGTCTGATACACCCACTAGTGCTCATCCACTAGGGGCACATCCATAGGGATGCCATATATCTGATTCACTACATTACACAGATGAACTAGATCTTCACACGTTCACCTGTGCTCGTCCACAGGCACGTCCACTCTACAGATCTTCTTTCCCACTTCCACCAACATGAGAATCATATGGAGTCTTCTCATCAACTCTGATGCTTAGAAGAGGCCATCACATCATATTCATTTATGTTTACATGATGTTGTGCCCATCTCTTTTGGGATTTCCCACGTTCACCTTGTGCTTAGCCACATGCATGTCCTAACTCAACAGACCGCTTTTCACCCAGATAATCATCTGGAGTTCTTCTCACTCATATCATGGAGGAGGTCATATCTATGTTCCTGACTCTGGCCCAGGCATGAACCATGAACCCTTCACATAGCTGCTATGTTCCACATCTCACAGGTTTGTAAGCTGGAGGATGTCTCCCATAGATGCATTCATCAACAATTTCTTATTGAAACATTTCCTTTAATTAATGCATCATTAATTCCTCATTAATGAATTCACATCATTAATAAAATTATATTGAAAGTCGGTCCCTCTCCTTTTTTCATAAAATTTTTAATTAAACTTTTATTTTTTGAAATTTAATTAATGTTTCTTTAAAGAGGATGACTGTGTCTTAATTTGCTACGAATTATAATAAATTTTTTATCCATGGTAATCATTTCATATGTGTCATTCATCATCTTATATTTCCAACGATATAATTTTTTTTTGAATCCCTCCCCTGGATCTCAAGATATGATCTCGGGAAGTTGAGTTGTCATGCATGTCCATTAAAAAATGCAGTTGAATGATATTTGAATTTCCAAGACAAATGTGTCAACTTTCAACACTTGAAACTTGTACGAACATCTTCTAAGTCGAAATACCTCTCAAACGCTATAAAGTTTGCTGCAAACGGAGGTCGGGAGCTCAATATATAGCGTTTGGAAGATCGTGACTCAGCCACCATTGATCAAGTTTGATTGGTAAATGTGGACGATTGATTTAATTTCAACCTCCTTTGTTCAATTTCAAATTTTCTTCATTATTCTTATCCCACATGTATGAGAATAAAAGAGTCTTAGTGGTATATAATGTTAATTGTAACATACACTTGACAAGAAATAAAGAAGAGAGGAGACTATGGAGCTTGGAGGATTCGACCCTTGGAAAATTGTCAAATATAATAATAATTTTGCATGCCCAATCAACCACCAATATTCCCAGTCAGCAATGATGAGTCACCTAACCAAATGTTTCCACATGACATCACTGGGTAGGCTAACAATCTACCAATAAGAATCTACCATATGTCATCCAATAAAATCACGCAATGTGTCACTTTTTATATGTTTCCACGTGTCTCCATTAATTAGTTTCCATGTGGATATATCTCATTGGTTAATAAAGTTCCATGTGTCACTTGGAGATGTTCCTCATAGAACTTAGGATAAGAAAAATATTATTAAAATAATATGGCAAGCTTTTGGGGTTATGTGAATGCAGAGGTACGTGAGAATCTTATAAATCACCACGAACCCGCGGTAAGACATAGTAAGAAATAATTTTAAAAATTTCTAAGTGTTAACTAAAGTGGATAGGAGAGGAGAATCAATCAGAAGGACTTGTACCTAATATATGAAATAAATATTATATAACCAACCCGTGAACTCATGAACCCACAGTAACTCATATATTTGGCTAAGTGTTAGAGGAGTTGAATAATAAAGAGTAGTAAAAAGAGTTTTATGTATTATGAAGGTGGCAGAAGTCAAAGTGCATTGTGAGGGTAGCGGAGATAAAACACAATCTTAGGAAATATCAGCAACTTGCGAACCCGCGGTAAGCCAAAGTAAAGAAGAATAAGTTTGGAAAGTCTATAATGGGTCACATGAATATGGAAAGAAATATGGAAAATATGAAAAATGAAAAGCAACATGTGGGAAATAAAGGAATTACATGAAATTTGGGAAAGTAAAAAAGGAAAAGGAAATAAATGGGAAAATGGGATAATGAAAATGGAAAGGAAAATAAAAAGAAATGGGAAAATAAAGGAAAAGGGAAATGAATGTGAACATGGAAAGGAATAAAGAAAAACGGTTGAGTGTGGAAAATGGTAAGGGGAGTATGAAAGTAATGAGACAATGGGAAAATTGACTAAGTATAAATGAGAGAATGAAAAGAGGTGAAGGGAAAAGAGAGGAGAGAACATGTCACTTAGAACATTTTTCATATTTCTTTTTGCAATACCTCCATTAGACTTCTGGACAAAAGTATGTGTATCTTGGTCATGGAGACTCTGATTTTGATTCCGCAAAATGCATAGCGAAGATGATACCGAGGGACATGTAATGAACATATAATAGTTCAAAAATATTCATCTTCCAATATCATTTTTTTTATTATTATTCCAGGAGAGGGAACATATAGGTGACCAAATTTTGGTCAACACAAGGGTATGTTCAGAACATAGAAATGACAAGGGTATGTTATACACATAGTGACAACAAGTCTATGTTCATCGCATTGTGATGAAATGATATTTTCATCACACTGCGAGGACAAGATGTTTGTGTCACATTGGGACGAAGAGCATATGTTCATCACATTGCAATAATAAGGATATGTTTGTCATAGTGCGACGATAAGGCTATGTTCTTCATAGTGCGGTGAGAAGCCTATGTTCTTCATAGTACAATGATAAGGCTTTGTTTGTCATGGTGTGACGTTAAGGCTATGTTCATCACATTGCAACGATGGGGCTATGCTCATCACATTGTGATGATGGGGCTATGTTCATCACATTGCAACAATAGAGCTATGTTCATCACATTGCAATGACAAGGCTATATTTAAGACATTGTAGAAACAAGGCTATGTTCATACCATTGTGATGACAAGATATTTGCATCACATTGCGAGGAAAGGATATTTGTGTCACATTGTGATGAAGAGGTTATGTTCATGAAATTGCAACGACAAGGCTATGTTCATCACAATGCAATGATAAGGCATGTTCGTCACATAGCGACGACGGGTCTATGTTCATCATATTGTAATGACATGGCTATGTTCATCACATTGCAACATTACTACGTTCGTCATGTTGCAATTTCTAGTTTTGTTTGTCATATTTCAATGTTGGGTTATGTTTGTCACATGAGAAGGTTGGTTTATGTTTGATACATTACTAAGGAATTTTTGGCTAAGTTTTAAAAAAATCTAACAAATTTCTTCGTTTGTCACAAAGGAACTATGAAGCCTTGTGATGTATTACTTAGAAGGCAACTTATAATGTTACTTGTTCTAATGACATCGATAGAAAATCTTCTTTAACTTTACTGCTGATGATTTTTAATTGTTCTAAATAAATTGATAGAAAATCATCTTGAACTTTGTAGATGCTAAATTATACTTGTTCTAAGGACATTGATGATAAAGCTACTTCATTTATACTAGTTATAAGGACATTCATAGAAAATCATTTATTAATTTATTACTTTTCATAATAACATTGATAACAAATCATCTGGAACTTTGCAGATGATAAGTTATACTATTCTAAGGAAATTCATAACAAATCTACTTGATTTATGTGTTACAAATGATGATTTATATTTGTTCTAAGAAAATTTAAAGTAAATCAACTAATTTTGTACTTTAGAGATGACGATTTATACTCATTCTAAGGACATTGAAATAAAATCAGCTTGAAATTTGATGATGATTTATTATTGTTATAAGGACATTTAAGTAGACTACACATAGATCATACATTGCACCATGATACAAACTATGACCATTATATATCCATATATATAATTGTTATATATTTTTCATTGATTTCATTTATCATGTGTGGGAGAATTAACAAAGCATGTTTCCCACCCATAGAAAACTTTTATTAAAACCCATATACTGAAAATAATAAATTCCATACAAGCTTTAAATCATATTCACAAACCATTAAAATAAACAAAAGTATTATAACCATAACCCTAATAACCATTAACATTAATATATTATTAATACATTATTGTTGACATGATTACTTATTAATATTAATTAATAATTATTGTATAAAAGGTATGTATATTACACATAAATATCCTTAAAGTAGCTAATTAGGTATGTTAATAATAACTAATAATAATCATTAATAATATAGTTAATATTTATTATTATTATTTATTAATTAATTATTAATATATTATTAATATATTATATATAATAACAATAAAATATTATTATATATTATTAGAGTTATTAATATAAAGTATTGTTAGTAATAATACTTTATTAATAAATTTAATAAATTGTTATTATATATTATTGTAGTTATTAATACAAAGTATAGTTAATAATATTAAAAATTATTATTATTATTATTAAGTAATAATAATAGCTAACACTTCTTGTATATTAATAATAACTATATTAATTAACCCCAACTCTAATAATCTTAACCCATATATTTTAACTCATATATCTTAACTCATATATTTTATTTCTATATATGCGAAATAACTCATTTCATCGTTGTCAATTTAATTTGTTGATAGGAGTCTCCCCTATTGGAATGGATGATTTAATCAATGTTTTATTTACAAATTCCAATCTTATGGCCTACAATTAAAGATGTCGACATATTCTTCGGTGATATATTCATCCGAGCATAATTCGAGGTCGAAACTAAAGTTGAAGTTGAGGTTCCTACATTTTTAACCCACAGTCTTGTCATCGATAGTTAGGTTAGGTCATCAATTCTAATTGGATTGGCCTATCAGCCATGAAGATTTCAAAACGGGGGAGGGATTTGACCCCTAGACTTGTGCGATGACGAATATGGGAAATATTAGCATGGATGGAAATTTTTTGTGCATCTTTATTGTTGATGGCCAAGAGTTCAAACAACCATGCAGATGCAAAGTGGATGGAGAAATTGGTTAACTCATCGTAGGGTAATTTTTCCGCACAAGTCATCCCACTCGATTTGGTCAAAGAGGGAAGAACTGTAGATATGTTTGATCACGTTCAGGAGAAGGAATTGGTTGAAAAAGACTAACTCGAAGGTGGTTGTTTTTTCAGCCCGAATTATCCCTTTTATTTTATTTATCCATTCATTTATCAAGGATTGAATGTTGGTATATTTTGCAGAATGAGAATTCACAATATTTTCTGGTTTAGGATCAAATGGTTTGTTATCTTCAAGTTGTTTTGTTATTGACTTGTTTTCCGTTCTTTTTTTTCGAGAGCATTGATGAGTGTGGGTGAGCCGTGCTATCTATCTGGTCGAGCATTAACCATTAGGCCCTAACATGAAACGACCGAGCCCATAAATGAAATGTCTTAAGTTACTTCAAGGGGAAGGAAGAAGGAAACATGGCGATCTCAAAATTATGGTACTTGGACATAGGTTAGAGGGTTTGCATTCGTTCAATGAAGATAGGAGCGAACATCAAAAGTTCAATTCCAATGGCTAGAGAAGCTCCACATCCAGTTGCGACTAGTGCATTATAACATCCCCTACCTTAGTTCTAGGTTCCCATGAAAGTGGTTCATTTTTCATCAGATATTCTTAGATTCGGCCTTTCACTATCATGATTGTGCACACTAATCTCTCTCCTTTCCTAGAGGAATGCTCAGATAGTGTAGATTGAGTAAGTCAAGAGCGACGTTGGTTGTTTCCCACAAAAATATTAAATCCATTCCTGCAAGTCAATCAATGCATATTCACTATTTTTTTAGTATACAAATATATCAATGCATATTCACTATTTCTTTTAACCTGTAGTTGTGTGCGTGACAAATATATCAAAGTATGTTTACTCATTTTTTTTAATATTCCAATTATATTTATTTTTCAATATGCAGTGGACTGGGTGACAAGTATGATAATGCAAATCAGCGTGTAAGGGAACAGAAGGGTACAACCCAGGATCTTGCAAGTCATGTTGGAGAAGTTTTAACCAAGTCGAAAGATAAAACAGATGATGCTACTAGTGGTAACTATTTAAAAATTTCCTATGAAACCATTTTTGTTTTCATGATAACTATCTGCATGTTGTTTTATTTTATCGGCATAGAGGTTGCCAAAATGGTGATGCTACTTTCGAGCAAGTTGAATTGATTTAAAAATATTTATTTTTCAAAGCATTTTACTAAATAAATAACATTTCTACTTGCAAACAACAAATACAAGAAATATGAAGTAAATAGAAACTCAGTAAGTAATATATGAAGAAAATAGAAAGTTAATTGATATTTCTCAAAGCATGAAGTAAATGAAATTGTAGAAACTCACCAGGATCTCAACCTTGCAGAAAAAATTGTAGTGAAAGAACCAATGAATTATTGATGAATAAACCAGTAATGAATATATCTATGCTTTGTTGTGTATGCGAGGTCCCATAACTCAATTATAAAGCACTAATGATGGCAGTGGCTTCCCAATATTCCCAAAATTCATTGCATACACTGCATACAAAGATAGTATGTCTCACCGACTTAACCTTCACAGATTTTCTGACTTACCTTTGAGATGTGTTTGTCCAACCGAATGGACATAAATTTAATGATAAGAATAAATAAATGCATTATGAGCTTCAAGCTTCAATAAACTTAGGTTATTTCTCACTTGCAAAAATCATTTTTTCAGATTCTATTTATTGACCTCAAAAAGAGCATCAATGAACATTTAATTCCTTGGAAACTTAGGGTATATGAAGATAATGAATATATAATTGGGTTCAAACTTAGGATATGTAAACCTTTACAAAAGGATCTGCGCAATAAGAGGTTCAACTTATCAACTACTAGAATGTTTAATAAAAAAAATTAAAATACATTTAAAAAATAATTATTTTACTTTTTTTATGTACAACTTTATACAACACAAAAAAATATGTTTAATCAAAGACAAAGTAATTTAAAGTCAATGTTGAAGCAAATACTAAAGTTTTGGGCTTTGACAAGGACTAATAAGGAAAAGGGTTCTTAATAAATGGTGGATTTGGATGGGTAAGTTGGATATATTGTGAGTTTGAAGAAATTGTATTAAACCATTCTCAATTAATGTTGTAGGTAATTAATGAAATCGGGAGCCTATGAAAGTGGTAGATTTATATAAAATGGTGTAATAATTTGGAAATCTTTATATTTTTAAGAAGATTTATATAAAGTGGTGTAATAATTTGAAAAACTTTGTATTTATAAGAAAATAATATGAAATCATTAAAATGGGAAGATCATTTGAAATTGAGGGAGGATGTAAATATACAAGAGTGGTTGAAGGAGAATGAATCAACGTTGGAAATTTCAGATTTATATAAAATGATGTAATAATTTGGAAATCTTTATATTTATAAGAAGATTTATATAAAGTGATGTAATAATTTGGAAAACTTTGTATTTATAAGAAAATAATATGAAATCATTCAAATGGGAAGATCATTTGAAATTGAGGGAGGATGTAGATATACAAGAGTGGTTGAAGGAGAATGAATCAACGTTGGAAATTTCAACACTATGCCTAGGTGAGATCATTAAATGAGGGGAACATCTTAAAGTGAGATAGTTAGATGGATGTAGAGATATGGAAGTGGTTGAGAGAGATGAAGGAACCTCTGTGAAATATTAGTATATTTTAGTTTTGTTGTATCATTTTGGTTATATATATCTATATCTATATATATATATATATATATATATATATATATATATATTTTATTAATTATTTTTTGAAATAAAAAAAAAAATGTTTTATATATTATTTTTAATTTATTAAATATTTATATAAAAATATAATTTCATATAAATAATTTAATAATAATGATAATTTTAAATAAATATTAATTTTACTTTAACCTTATTTAAACTAAGTGCTAATAATGTTGATCACTTTTAAGGTTTAGGGGACTTCTTTATGCTTTGGTTGTTAAGCTTATGATGCATGCTTAACATCCATCGCTTATGATGCTTATCTTGCAAGGATGTCACATAAAACTTTAAAAAAATTAAGGGCTTAGTTTTTTTTTCAATTTCTTTATAACATTTTCATTTATATTCTTATAAATGGTCGATGATGATATGAATTATTTTTACAATGGAGTAAAATTTATCTTTAGTTTTTGAATAGAAATATTTCTGTGGGAAGGAATGTTTGGAGGATTCAGAGGAACCATATTATTGTTTATTAGAGGTCGACGTTTCAAGTCCATATTAGGACCCATCATCATGACATCTAAGACTGGGTAAAGAAGAAACTGAAGAACTGAGATATACAGTAAACTTACTGATAAATCTACAGTCTTGAAGTAAAATATATTATTTTGAGGTAATGACTCTTAATCGTATTCAAGTTTATTAATTATATCAATTGTGTTTGATTATTAGTTTTATTTAATTGTATTAAGGTAATAGTTTAATGATGTAATGTTTAGAATAAATTTATTTTTATTTTTAATTATTATTCTATTCTCATTTTCAAATATTTTATTTGTTTAGAGCAATATTAATTGTAGGATTTAAGGTTTAAGGGAGACATTTTATTAATATTGAAACCAAGGTTTTAGGTTTTAGGTTTTAGGTTTTAGGTTTATTAATATCGAAAAGTTGTTTTTAGTTGAGAAAGAGGAACCTAGGTTTTAGGGTTTAAAGAGTAAATTACCTGGTATGTCTGTCTTGGCTCAGAGGAATCCAGTTTTCGTTGATTTCCAGGCCATTATCTCTGTTCAAGTTATTAGGGTGTTTAAGGATTTCAATAACTTCTTTGATTCTGCATTTGAGGAAGTGATCTTTCTTGGCTAAAATTTTTGTGTCTTCTAGGCATATGTGGTGTTTGGAAGAAAATGAGTGTTCGGCTAAAGCTGAGGTGCACGTACGTTCATTTTTTATATATGCTCCATTTTCTTTGATTCTGATCTAAAAAAAACAACCATTTTCTCCTATGTAGCATTTACCACAGGAGCATTCTATTTTGTAAACGCCTTTACATTTTCTATGCTCGGGTTCATCTTTAACGGATTTCATTTTTCATTTGATGGTTTCTGAGGGTTTAAAGCAGGTCTTAATCTCTTTCTTTCTCCGGACATTGGCAATCTTATTAGTTATTCTATGGATATAAGGGAGTTAGGTTGTAGTACCAAGGGGTTGGTTGTTAGGTGGTTTAGGTCCATTACTTTCTCTATCTAGGGATTTGTTTATCATCCTCTTAATGGATTTGTCCTTGTATCCTATGCTCTTGAAAACCCCATAGAGGTGATCGTTTTCTTGAACTAGGTTATCGTCATTGGAAATTCTTAAGGCTCTTGTGGTTAGAGTGTTGGGGATGCCAAACTTCTAGGTTGGGTGGTGATGAGAGCTAGCGTGAAGGTAGTTTTCAGTGTGGGTCTTTTTCCTATAGACTTTATGTCCAAGACTCATGTCTTCTTTCCTTTTGATTAGTACGTCTAGGAAGGGATGCTATCAGTTTCTTCAAGCTCCATTGTGAATTTGATGTCTTTATAGATATCATTGAGATGTTGGAAGAATTCATCTATTTCATCTTTACCGTGGGGCCAAAGTATGTTGGTATCATCAACAAATCTCATCCATCTTAATGGTTTAAGAGGAAAGGAATCTAGGGATTTTTTCTCGAAGTTTTCCATGAAATGATTGACGAAATTGGGAGAAAGTGAGGATCCCATGGCTATGTCGCTTGTTTGTTCATATAATTCACCCTGATAGCTAAAAAATGTGGACTAGAGACAAACCTCTTCTAGTTTTGTTGTTTTCAGTTCTGTCACTTCATTAATAACTTGGATGGCTTAATCTAATGGGATCTTGGTGAAGAGGGAGACAACGCCAAATCTAAAAAGGATGTCCTCTGGTTTTATATTCTCATTCTTGATGATTTTGACGAAATCATTAGTGTCTTTAATGAAGGAGCATGTATGACCTACTAGGTGGCTGAGGATTTTTTCTACATACTTGGCTAGTTCGTAAGTAGGAGAGCCTATTGTGTTTACTATATCTCTAAGGAGAACCCAGTCTTTGTGAATTTTAGGTAGCCCGTAGATTCTTGGGGTGATCTCACTACTTGGGAGAAGTCACTTTTTTATTCTATCATATAGGATGGATTTTTTTATAGTTATTTTAACTTCTTTCATGATCTTCGCAATAGGGTTACTGGGAAGCTTCTTGTAGCTCCCACATTGATACAAGTGCTTAATCATTCTTGTGTTGTAATCTTCTTGATTCATTACTACTATGGCACCACCTTTATCATATATATATATATATATATATATATATAAATTTATAAAGTTTAGCAAAAATTCTTGAGTACTTCTCCTTATTTCGAAGATGGTATTTAAGGTTGATCAACAATATGACTAAAAGCAATTACAACAATATACTCGTTATGATGTCAACATGTCTCTTGCAGGAATTGAATTTAGGCAAGGAAAATAAAAATCATTCCTCCTAACCACCTGAGTTATCCCTATATATATATATATATATATATATATATATATATATATAGAGAGAGAGAGAGAGAGATAATTTACAATTAATCACATTCTAACTAAAAAATAATAATTTAATAATTTAATATTTAATATTTGTAATTTACATGATTGAAACTTTTTTATCTATCCTTAAAAATTATATTGTCAACCATATATTAAATACATTTTATAAAGAAAATAAAAACAAAAACTATTCATGTGTTGGAATATGTAACTCCCTCTTGTCTTTGATGTAAGACACCCAACTCCCTAAGTACCTTTTAAAAAGATGGGGTATTAAATTTTCACTTTTCCTCAACTAGCTCAAATCCTATCCTCGAGGGCTCCATCTTCTTATTATCATCAAGAGATTTCCAATGATTGTCACCATGCTCAAAACTAAGCTTTGGATCAAAATTTATGGCCTTCTAAAGTTCTTAAGCCTTCATTGGCTAAAAGCCACTTCATCGCCACGTGGAAACCACTTGGATCCACGTCACATGTGTCC
Organism: Picea engelmannii; assembly: GCA_009831015.1. Taxonomy (NCBI): domain Eukaryota; kingdom Viridiplantae; phylum Streptophyta; class Pinopsida; order Pinales; family Pinaceae; genus Picea; species Picea engelmannii. Next base: position 371,552 of record ML796602.1, read on the forward strand.
ATTTGACATGGTGTTGACGTGTCATAACACATCACCTTCGAGTGGTGACATGGTTTTTGGCGTGGCACCTGGAACCTGGAATATTGGGTCCCAACCCTTCATGCGCCCAATACTTCGCTACACCCTTCCATGATACTTGATGCTTTGGGGTATTGGCCCACTGGGGCATCGAATTATCGGTCCATTGACCCCTGAATAAAAAAACTCATCCCAACTTCGAGAACCCAGTCCGATGTCCGATTTGAAACTTAGGGTATGCAACCCTATCATATCCTTTCACCTATCATTAACCGCAACACAACACATGGCCACCGAGGTACATAGATATAGGGCCCCGAGTAAACCCAAAACTTTATCGCTTCCTAGTTTCGATGCCCAGTCTGGGACGTAGCTAGCACCCTAGACACATGGCACTACCACCATCGACCACTTGAAAAGACACATATCCCTGTTGTCACTTGCCACGTGGGGTCACATGTGGAATACATACATTGTCACGGGATGCCCCTCAATTTGTCAAATCTCCATGACATTTGATACATTCTATTATTGACATATGGACCAATTAGGTCCTAACACATGGACATCTCATGTGGATTGATGTGGGAATACACATCATCATAAAGAAAAAGGGATCATCCAATCAAGCAATGAAACTTGTCCACTTTTCATTGGTTTGTGTATGTAATTTGACGTCACTACGGCGTGCTCTTCCTCGCAGATGAATCACGAGGGAAACTGGAACCTTATGATAGATATTTTCCCCATCAGGGTATAGGGCCATCGGGGCACCGACCTCTCATCTATTAACACCATCAACTTGCACCCCCAACCTCTCGATATATGGTTCTAGGAATCCCTATCCATCCTAGAACTATGCCCCATCGATTTCGATGTATTGGATGTTTTCCGAACAAAACTAGCTTAGAAATATTTTAGGGCTCGCTACTCCAATACCCCAAACTATAAATCCCCCTCCCAAGATTAACACAAGATATCTATAGTTGAGGTCCCTTAGTTTGTAGATCTAATGATTGTCATTCAAAGGTTCCAATTCAAAGGTTTAAACCCACCAGGGGCTCACACTCGGCTAGTTTATGAACACGAGTTTGACAAGTGTCTCTCCTTGAAACCTTGATTTCCACGCTAGTAGCACACCTATGCATGATGTCACTAATATGTCTCCTCCCACTTTGTAGGATAAGAAAACGAGAGCAAGGAATATAACCCTAACCCACTGGGGCATTGTTGTTGGGTATGTGTTATATGGGTATGTCAGGACGACATATTTTTTCCGGGATGACATATTTCCGGGACGACATATTACCGAGACGACATATTTCCGGGACCACATGATATTAGGTGGTTTTTCGGCACATGATTTTTTGCCAATGGTTTTCTATTTCCGGTTAAGGAATTAGGGTTTTGGACTAATCCAGGTCATTGGGTTAGGGTTTTGGATGCCGCTGGCTCCTATATGTATATTGTATTGTAAACAATGTAACACGATGTATGAATATAATATATGTTGGTT